>LGRX02032567.1:0-26441 GCA_001247695.2 Cymbomonas tetramitiformis | reverse complement strand
GATGTGCTCCGCAGAGCCGCAGGCGAAGCACCGGCGGACCTTCGGAGCGTCAGGGCGGGAGAGACCAGGTGGTGGTGGCAATGGGGTAACTGCCGCGGCAGCGGTGGTGGTGGGCCCATTCTCCAGCATGGCGAGTGCTGGGCGGCTCGAGGAGGGGGTACGCCTGAAGAAGGGGGTGCGAGGTGATGGGTTAGCGAAAGAAACAGTGCGAGGAGGACGGTCTTGAGTGCGCCTCTGAGCCGCCTCCGTGTCAATGTCATTCTCCACCTCCTCCTCAGCGACCTCCCGTATCTTCAACAGGGCGTTGTGGGTGCCTGGGATATCGTCAGTGGCAGCCTTCCTTTCCCACTCCTCTGGCTTGGAGACATCCAGGTGGATGGCTCTCAGGCGCCGCATCACCTTGGGTGCGTACTTCAACCCTCGGCGGTACGTGGAGAGCATGGACAGGTTGGACATCTCCACGCAATTGGGGACTCTGCCAGCCAGGAAGTTGACGGAGGCCATGCGGGTCTCCAATCGCGAAAAATACTCCGCCGCGGTCTCGCTCGACGCCTGCCTCAGTGCAATGGCCTCACCGTGTGCGTTCTCCAGGTAGGCCTGTGTTAGGGAGCACACCGCCAGATCGCTGAAGAACACGTCCAGCTCCACGTAGCGCCGGTGCCAGGCCTGGTCGGACCCGAAAGTTCCCGCCGCACGCTCTAAGAATTTCTTCTGCTGGTCCTGTAGGGTGTGCTCCTTGAAGCTCCAGAGAAGGCTCGACACGCTCGCCTGGTACTCCGATACAGACGGCGTACAGCTGGGAGTGGTCAGCGCCTCGATCACGATGGCCTCTTGGAATATCTTCCGCACCATGTTGGAGTAGTGCTCCAACTGCGCCAGTAGGCCATCCTTGTCGGCCGATTTAGTGTCGGACGCGGAGCGAGGGAATCTGGTCACACCCCTGATCAGCTTCAGCATCATCTCCTTGGTTTTGTGCTCCAGGCGGACCTCGTCCGAAGATGCTCGCAGATTAGTGCCCTGCGGCAGCCGGATGATGCCTGGTACAAAGGGGGTGGCGCTGGGAGAGAGTACGGGGTTCGCAGCGGCGGCGGAGTGAACGGGGTTTGCGGCGACGGAGTGGGGGAAACGGGCTGAAGGTGGTGGTCCCGGGGCATGCGCGGGCGGGAGCGCAGGCGCGGGATTTGTGGGGGCTGCAGTTGAGGTAGGCGGTAATGCAGGGGCTGATGGCCCGGGATTAGGCGGTGGCGCGGGTGTTGATGATGGAGCGGGGAGTGGAAGGGGTGTATGGAAGGGCATGGGAGTGGGTGGTTGTGCGGCCACCACGCTCATGCTTCGGTACCAATCGGAGTTGCTGACTTCAGACCACGCGGCGAGCCCGTCCTGGTCGAAGTTCTGCATCTCAGACTCCCGCGCAGTGGCAGGAATCCACTCCCACACTGGCTGCCCCATGCTCGTAGACCGCACATTGGCTGCGGCTGGGTCCCCCATAGCCATATCCATGACCTCGCGGTCGACCATGAGGACCCAGGTCTCCACACGAGGGTTGGTAAGGAGCAGCGGAGTATGATGAAGGCGACCTCCCATGCGTGCATAGGCTGTCAATGGGGCTCCCAGCAGGTGCATGATGGTGAAGAGGATGGTGTCGCCTTGTACTCCAGCCCTGCGACGTTCGTCTCGTGGTAAAGAGACGGTCGCTGCGCCTCGCACCCCCGCTGACTGATGTACCCACAGAGATCCGCCGTCGTGAGTAATGAAGAGGGCCCGGACCTCTGGATAATGGGGGTAAGAGGGACCGGGTCCCCGATCGGGATCACCAGAAGGGTCTGGGGGTGGATCATCAGGGGGACTTGGGGGCGAGTTCCTGGGGCTGGGGACTCTGCTCTCTGAATCAGGGTCACCACCGCCATGTACCACCGACTCCATCGATTGGCGTCGGCGAGCCACCATCATGTTTAGGGGGGCCTGAGTGGGAGGCTCAATAGGGACCGCTCCAGTGACAGTCAGAGACTCTGGAGGGGTCTCGCTGTCTGCAGCGTCCGCCTCGAGGGGCCGATCCGCCGTCAGGGCTCCCTGTGCACTGCTCTGGGGGTCGTCTGATGGGGGGTTTTCTGCAGATACCGCTGCGCCTGACGGGGCGAGCTCTCTTGAGAGCACCGCAGAGAGGTTCAGGGCTTGCACTGCCGCAAGGACCTCCCTGCGGATATGCTCACTCCGGTTGCTCGCGTCCGAATCAGACCCGGATCTGCGAGCGGCTCTCCGCCTGCGCTCTGCCCGCGCAAGTGTGCCCCGGCTCCCCCTGGACCCCGTACTGGTGTGGCTGGCGTCCGTCCCAGACTCGGGGTCGGAGTGCTCTGGCGAACGGCTCAGGCTCGGGATATGCCTGCCATGCGTTGCCGGGCCCGAGGACTCCCTCCGTGAGCGTCGACGCCTGCGGGCCTCTGGATCAGCTGTCACCGCTGGGAGGTGGCGCACCAAAAGTGAGGCCCCGCTCGGAGCGCCCTGTCAGAATCCGCCATCAGGGGGTGCTTGCAGGGGGTCTGGGAGAATTGCGGCGCCAATGCTAATGAAGGGCGGCTGCAGTGAGGGGTCCGCCGCAGGGTCGTACAGCATTGAAGTAGGTACCAGCTGTTGCGGCTGTGGTTGCTGCTGCTGCTGTTGCTGCTGCTGTAACTGCTGCTGCTGGAACTGCTGCTGCCGTAGCTGCTGCTGCATTGGCTCCAACGGCTGTTGCTGCTGTGGCCACTGTTGCTGGTACGCCAGCCACTGCTGCTGCTGTTGCAGATGCTGTTGATATGGCGTGGGGTACGAACCCATGGGGTGATGAGACCCCAATGTAAATGGTACTGGGGACACTCCCCCAGAGATGGGCGCTGTCTGAGGGAGTACCCAGCTGGAGCCATTCCACACAGCTTGCGCAGGGGTGCCGTCGGGTAGAGTATATGGGCGTGGTACAGCGGTATAGGGCATGGTAGTGCCCGGGAGAGGGAAGGGGAAAGTGGAAGCGTATGCGGCGGGGGACGGAAAGGAGAGGGGTGAAAATAATGGGGGGCGTAATGGTTCTGCACTGACTCCCATGTTGGAAAGCGGCTCTGATGTGTGCTGCGACATGATACTGTTGAGCTGATCAAATCGAGAGCTGGGTGTGGCAAAAGCCACAGGTGAGCAGAGGATAGAGTCTGCCCGCCTTTTATTTACTCTTCGATGTCGCTTTCTGGGGGCGAAGGAGGAGGAGAAGGAGCGGGGCTAAGGTCTGGAGATGGGGGGACGCCGTCGATCACTTGTATTGGGAATGCACCAGGAAACGCGGGAAAGGCTGCTAGATCTTGAGTGATCGGGTAGTGGAAGTGGTAGTTCCCTTGCCGATGCCACTCGTAGTCGTGGTGCGCTGGTGGGATAGCCAGTGTGACTCTGTCCAGGCGTTCAGTCGCTGTCCTCCGCTTCGTCGTCAGAGGAAGAAGGGGAAGGAGGGCCGCTCTGCCAGAAAGCGCCTGCTGGTGGGTAGGTAGGATCCGGAGGAAATACCCACTTCAGAGGTCCCTGCTTCCACCACGCTCTTCTGTATTCTTGTGGAGGAACTGCCATACACCAGCGAACTCAAAATTTCGCCAGGGCTCCGCGACACGATTTTTGAGTGCCTAGGTGCGCGGGCAAGAGTCAAGCAACTGCGAAAGGAGGTGTGTCAGGTCCAACACAGGGGTCCAGTAAGGCTCCAGACGATATTTGTGCTCCGTAGGTCCCAAAATGCTCCAGTCAAGGTACTGCTGGAGGATACCAGAAGGTGCTAGAGAAACTGCCAGAAACGTCCAGAAGCTGCTGAAAGCGCTATTTGGAGGAGCTTTCCCCGCTGCCGATGGCCGTGAGGGCGGTATCAGGGGGTTCTAGGCTGTTCTATGGGGTCTAAGGAAGGGGTTTTTGGTGGTGGGGGCTACTGGGAGAGGTTTTGGGGTAGGCTGGAAACTGGCTAAAACGGCTATTTTGGGCTGTTTTTGGCTGTTTTTCGCCTTTTTAAGGCTCTGGGAGGTGGGCTATGAGGTTTTTCTGGCTACTATAAACCGGGGAAACCCTTTAGGGTGCTCTCTGACGGTTGTTTGTAGCCTGGGGCAGACTTGGAACTTAAGATCGGAAAACCAATCTTGACCAACGAGAGCCTGGTTGGGCCCCCAGTGTTAAGGGGACGTTATGTTGATATTTGGTAACTTTTGGGAGCAGTATACGGGTTCCTTCTTTGAAAAAAAATGGTATTTCTGACGCAAAAGTTGCGCAAAGTTTCCCAAAAGTACGGCTCTCCCCCTTCAGTATAACGGAAGTTACAGTGTGGCCGTGGCTGAACGCGCGGAGGTGTTCAGATAACGCTTATTGATACCAATTGTGCCTGGGGCACTACGACAGATGCTCGGAAATATGTTTTTGATTGAACGTGCAAAGGTACACAATTCGGATTTTATAATACACTGGATCAGGGCCAGATTGAGGTACAAACGATAATTCGGTTCCGAGTTCTCAAGGCTAAACACTTCTCAAGTGCTCCACTTATTCACTCGTCACTCAGGTTGCAGGGTCAACCACTCGACAGCCGATGTCACACTTCGGCTCAACGTTCAATTCCCGATCCGATCTCATTTCTACTTCCGATTCGTCATTCTCGATTCAGATGCTATGTCGACAGACTGACACGATGACTGCCACACAGTACTGTCATACTACTGTACTGTCATACTGTCATATTGCCATAGTGTCATACTGTCATACTGTCATAGCCCTGACATCTGATATTCGATTTCATTGTCTTTTCAACCCCGATGCGAATCTGACCATTCTTCGAGGGTCTGACTGAGTGCCACGATGAAACCCCCCACAGTACTGTCATACTACTATAGTGTCATAGTGTCATAGTGTCATAGTATCATAGTGTCATACTGTCATACCCCGGACATCTGGTACTCATTCTCATCGTGATTTCAAGCCCAATTTCACTGTCATCGTGCCAATCCCAGATTACTCTCGATGACACACATACAGACACATAGGCATATCGGCTCACGCTGTGCCTCCGGGCACAACTGATCTCAAGTCCGGAAGCAGTTCGTCAGGGCGTCCCGCAGGCCCAGCAGCAGGAGGAACTCCTCCTGGCCCAGCAACTGCAGCAATTCCCACAGTCCCAGTCTCAGGTTCATCAGGTGCTGCAGCCCCAGTGGCTACTGCCCGACGCTCCAATCCTACCACAAGGACCGAAGTAAAAGGGGGCTAGCCGCCACGATTTTTCGATGTAGTTGATGTTTGAGTGCTTAAAGATCATCCTTGGGTGCTCAATTATTTATTAAAAACATGTGCCGGGTGATATACTCGATATGGGTATGCACTTGTGAGGGCTGAAGAGGTGGGGGTAAAATTAATTCAAATTAAATAAAAAGGCCAATCCTACCACAAGGACCGAAATGTTTCTCACGCTAGCTACCTCCACGAAGGTCCTGTGAAAATTCGGAGACCTGTGTTGATTGTCAAGTTCGCGAGCTGCTCTTTCTGCAGTGTCTTGTCAAAAAAATGATCGGGGGTCATCTTCGCCCTCAAAATATCGGTTGAAGTTGCCTGGGTATACAACATCCGAAAATATCACTGTGGTGTGGTTGGAATTTAGTGATTTTTAACGCTACCCATGCTTAATGTTGATAACGTAGCATGAAATTGCGACATTGTTTAGGCAAGCGGGCAAAGGGGTACTCAGTTTAGGTCCCAATGAGACTACAATCCGGAGGATAGGCACTAGGAGCATCAAGAGGATGGTTAAAAAAATTCCCGCGCGTCCGGTCCTTGTGATAGGACTGAACGAGATTCCAGTTCTTTCACAAGGACTGTCGGGCAGTAGCCACCAGCAGTTTCAGCAGGTGCTGCCGCCTCAGCAGCTTCAACAGCCGCAGCAGCCCTTGCAGCTGCAGCAACTCCCGCAGCCCCCATCTCAGCTTCAACAGGTGCTGCCGCATCAGCAGCTTCAACAGCCGCAGCAGCCCTTGCAGCTGCAGCAACTCCCGCAGCCCCAGTCTCAGCTTCAACAGGTGCTGCCGCCCCAGCAGCTTCAACAGCCGCAGCAGCCCCTGCAGCTGCAGCAACTCCTGCAGCCCCAGTCTCAGCTTCAACAGGTGCAGCTACCCCAGCAGCTTCAACAGATGCAGCAGCTCCAGCAGCTTCAACCGGTGCTGCAGCCCCAGCAGCTTCAACCGGTGCAGCAGCCTCAGCGGCTTCGACAGCTGCAAGAACTCCAGCAGTTTCAACAGCTGCAAGAACTCCAGCAGCTTCAACAGCTGCAAGAACTTCAGCAGCTCCAGCAGCTCTCGCAGCTTCAGCAATCCTACCAGCTGCAACCACAATTGCTCGCGCAACCCCAGCTATTCGCGCAACCCCAGCTATTCGTGGCTACTATACTTAATCCAGATCCTCCCACAAGAATCTAGCGCAAATGGGCATGGCGACCTTGTGTGTCGTATATAGTGGCCCGGCATATGCTTTGGGGCAATATTTATGAACCTTTTGAATTATCTATAACATTTCTTTGCTTGAAATGTCGATGGTTTGACCTTTAATCTTAGCGTGGTTTGGGTGGGTGCTTTCACAGAATTTTAATCAAAATGCTAGATCCTACCACAAGGATCTAGGGTACCGACAACTCTAGGCCTTGCTACACGAGCTCGGGTTGGTGCGTATGTTGTTAACCCTCGAGAATATGACCAAAACTAATTTTGTAAGCCCTTTAATATCATACTAGCCGTATTGATCGCCGCATATGCGCATGCCATGGTGTAGTACCGTCGAAATTCAATATTTCCATCATTATCAGGGTCTGAAAATCGTATTCTAGAACCTCTAGCGGTAGTTCTAACCGTTCAAAAAATCCCCAAAAATCCCAAGGAGACTTTGAAGTCATATTAAAGTACTGAAGTGCTCACCAAGGCAAAGATCTAGCCTTAAAGCTTAAAATGGACCAAGACTCGCGCCCAAAATGCGAAATTATCCCCATACTTAAGGAATGTGTATATCTTACCCATAACGGCAGCAGATCCGTTCGCCCAAATGTTCCAACTGGGCGGAGGGGGCTTTTACCCGGGAGCGCCAGCGCTCGGCGCAGGAGGAGGGTCACCTGCTTTAATGACGCCAACGGGCTCCAAAGTCCCGGGAGCCTCTCCTCCATCACGACCGGCGATGTTCGCTTCTCCACCACGAGCAGGTCCGCAGTGGCCAGGTCAGTTCGAACTCACCCCGGCGGCGAAAGCTGACGCTGAGAAGTTAGGAGAAAGCCTCTGGACAGACTTGAAGGGCGAGGACTCGGAGAAGAAACGGTCGGCGATCGCACAGTACAACGGGTACAAGGAGCTCGCCCAGCACCTGGAAGTGTCTGAACCAGTTCTGCGCGCCAAGGTGATTGTGCAAACGTTTGACCTGTACATGTCCGTTAGCAAATAGGTAGTTATGCTTAATAAGCCAGCCAGCAAACGAACTGAGAGCTCGCACCTGCACTGCCATCGTACCGGCCTGTACAATGAATAATACTGCGCCCGCAAGAAAACCCCTAACCCTGGGTGCTTTGCCTGTTCAAATAAAGACTGTATATTTTCATAGCACCAACGTCTTATCTGGTAGCATCCTTCTTGCCTTTTGTCGGTTTTTGTTGAATTTTTGTGCTACGCACACAGTTACAGTCTCGTGCAGACCTACACCCCCTAGATTTAAGGTGGGTGCCACCGCTTTTAGCATTAAAGCCTCCCATTCTCGGGGTGTATGTAAGATATGAACAAAAGTTTCTTCAGACTCAGTTTGATTGGAATGACTTTGACGTATCCAAGCTGAAAACATCGTCATTATCACCACTTTCAACAAATGGCACTTGAGCACCACCCGAATCTCGGTGACAAATCGCCTGGAAACCCCGAAATTAGGGATATACCCTGAATTTTCAAATTCTGGAATAACGTGTCATTATCTACTCTCCAAATGCTATTCGGTCATATAAAAAAACCCTCATTATCATAACTTCCGCCGATTGACACCTGAGCACCGCCCGAAACTGGGCGAAAAATCTCCCGGAAACCCCAAATTTCGGGCTATACCCTAAAATTTCAAAATTTGAATTAACGTGTCATTCTCTAATCTCCAAATGCTATTTAGTCATATAAAAAAGACCTCATTATCATAACTTCCGCCGATTGACACCTGAGCACCGCCCGAAACTGGGCGTAAAATCGCCCGGAAACCCCAAATTTCGGGATATACCCTATGCGCTCACCAGAAGCCCCAGCGCCTGCTAATGGAGCTCATCAACTGCCACATGATGGGACCCGCACCTTTCGCCCGGTTACACAACGATTCGTCACCCAACTGGATCTTGGATGCGGGGTGTGGGGTCGCGACGGCCACACTGGCAGCTCTCCGGTGCGGCCTGAACGCTGCCGCGTTCGACTCCGACGACGACATGGTGCAAGCAGCCAGTCAGCGGCTGGGGAACATTGCCGACGAGCCTGACGGCGATTATGAATGCATGTCACTCGACGAAACTGCGAAGCTCAAAGAGGAAGCACGCAAAGAGGAGGAACACCTCAAAAAAACTGAAGAAGCGAAAGAACTCGCCGACATGGCTAAGGACCTCGACGATTTGATTGATGGCGACGGTGCTGCCAAGCAACCCCCTGAAACCGGCACGGATTCTGGGCAACCCGAGGCACCCGGTACTGGTGCACCTCCTGAAGAAGGAGAAGAGGGAGAAGGAGAGGCAGGAGAAGGCGCACCAGGAGACAGCGTCCCCCCTGCACCTGCAGAAGACGCACCAGCGGAGTAGATAGTGCACGCCGTGCCAAATGCCTGTCTTGGACCTGGAATGAACGCAGATACCGCGTAGATTGTGGTCGCAGTGCTAACGACTAGTCCTGAACATTAATAAAACACATGTAAAAAATGAAAATAGTCACCGCATCATATTTTGTATCGTGTTTACCACATTGAATGCTTGCATGTGCTTGTGGATTTATTATAAGCACTCATACGTACGTATCTATTAGCCTCATCGGCACCCGCATTTATACGTGCGTCTCACGCCTCGTCGGAAAATACGTTATTTTCGTACGCCTTGGAATTATTTAGCTATCTATAATTAAATTGAAAAATGACATTCCATAACGTCGTTTTCATCGAATAGCGTGTTTGACACCTAACTAATCTGGCCCTGTTCCAGTGATATAATGCAAAAATAAGATTGTACCTTTACATGTTCAAACAAAAAACAACTTCTGAGTATATTAGTCTAGTGCCCCGGCACATCGTGCGCTAGAACGCACGAGAACCCCTCCGCTGTTTGAGTTTTTATGCGCGATGTGCATGGGAGTTATAAGGGCCTATCAGCTTAGCTCGCAGTCGCGACTGCAAACTGAGCTGATGCGGCCACGGATCGGCTCAATCAAGAGCTCACAAAATTCCTAGGCGTCTAAACGATATATCTATGTGCGTTACGAACGTTGGAAAATGTTTTCCTAATCTAATTCACTCGCAAACAGTGTGGGGTATACGTGCAGTGAAGCCTTAATTTAATATTCACGGCCGTGAATTCCAGATTCGGGAGGGCGTAAACCGTACGTTTATGTGAGAACTGAAGACGGCTTGGTTGCAAAGACCTGTCTGGTATTTTCTCTAAGTATTTTCAGACGTGTTCCCAAAGTGACCAAAAACCGAACGATCGGCGATCGAACGGTTTTTGGTCACTTTGGGAGTGAGATCGTGAGTTTAGGCTTGGTGACAACACGCGAGACAACACTAAGTATTTTCAGACGTGTTCCCAAAGTAACCAAAAACCGTTCGATCGCCATATACTTGTGGCAACGGGCTATTGTGTTGTAATTGAGTGCTAGAACAAGCACACAAGAAGCGATACCAACCAACACTGAGCGTGAGAGACTGTCGGGTGGATTTGGGTTGGTTGCGGAGGGCCACGGCATGGTGCGTGTGGCCGGTTGGGCGCAGGGGTCCAAGGGAGGCCCTGAGGGACCCCTCCCCCCCCCCCGTTAGGGTTCAAGGTTGTGACATGCCCTACTGGAATATCCTAGTCCAAAGATATCAGATAGTCAGTGAACTCAATACAGTAATCACTCGGTAATAAGAAAACCCGCCGATAAAAAAGTAGCCAGCTTTTTTGATTTCTTCACAATATTTAATACATAACACTCCATATTTAAGATCTCTATATAAATAAGAAAGTTGCTAGGCTGACCTAAAATTCTTGTTTTCTTAAAATCGAGTGTTTACTGTATAGATAGACCCAAAGATAAGTAAACCCTAAGCTAGATATACCCGGAACGGTCTCGGACGGTCTCGGACTCTAGCCTACCTGTGACACAGCGGGTGTCACAATACGAACCTACAGATCCGTCAGCAGTCCAGTGTTGGCCTAGTAATCTGTCATAGGGGCCTGCACCGGGACTCCCGGTCAGGGCTGCCTATACAGATTTCAGCATGCTCTCCACGACGAAGATTTCGAATGGCCAGCTTTCCGATCGTCCCCTGTCTGGCTCCCGAAGCTAATTGCTGGATGTGACACACCGGCAACTTAATCTGTCACCTGTCACTTCCTATAGTAGGCTGGGTGACCTTCGTCTGCTTCTAGAAGTAGAGATCTCCTGGGTCTTCAAGCCTCTTCAGCACGTTCATTTAAACTGGGGAAAATCGAAACTGAAAACTGCCCCTACTGCCAACAGAATACAAAATGCACCTTTGAACACATTCAACTTGAATGCTCAGGACATCATAATAGTTTGAATAATCTTAGAACAACTCAGGATGCCGAACTGAGGAAAATCATTGCTGAAGAAATTTCAGGCAAGCCTAAACTCTTAAACCCTGGTGAAGGTACCACATACATCAAAGCACAACCATCGAAACTTTTCCCACTTGCTGACCTAAGACAGGAAATGAATGAGGACTTATATTTACACGCTCTTCCGGAAGCTAGCATGTATCGACCATCAAATTGAAAAAAGAATACCATTGCTGTGACCGCTAAACCGGAAGTGGACCCTGGCACGGGAACAATTAAATACCCCGAACTCCAATATGTCCAAATAAAAGAGTTCTGGAAGCTTTTGGCTTGGCACCGCCTTTCCAACAAACCAGTCCCATGCTCACTTGCGGAGTACTCGAATAGGGCACATGATATTCATGAAGCACTCAATGCATGTAAGTTTGAATCGGGCGATCCTAAACGCTGCTACGCAACAAGAAGATGCCTCTTAGATATTTTGGTGGATGACAAAAACCTGGACAAAAACGGTTGTGAACTTTTCTCCAATCCACTAAATGCTCACCCTAGAATTCACTCGAGAAGATGCATGCCCACCGCAAGAATGAAAAAAAGCCCTCAGGCCTTTCTGCCATCATGGGAAAATTGGCTTTGATGGTCTCGCTTGGGATGCCTACGTGGACCCGATAACAGGCATTGGCAGAATCGTTTATGGAAATCCCCCTTTCGATGGGAAAGATAAGGGGAAATCTTCGGCGGTTATGACCACCTTGGAAATGGGCCATAAAGCGGCCAACACTACCTCTGGATTTTCAGGAACATGGATTCTTCCGTTGTCCCCCAAAAACCAAAAAAGATGGTTCGATAAAGGCTTTAAACTTGTTTTCAGATTCCCGCATAACACTATCCCATTCATCCCACACGGCTATTGGACGGGTGATGACCCCTACGTTCTCCCAGGTGGTGGATGCTATAAGGATGACTTTTCGGATGTTATCATTATAGCTATAGACAGTGCACCCAGTGATACCCAACCAGCCTTTGACTGAAGGTCTACACAGAAAAATATTGCCAGATGGTTCCTTAACGTCCTTCCCAAGTCCAAAGTCACGAAGAAGAGGCTAGAATACACAGGAGTTAGCCCTGATATTTGGAAAGAAGTTATGAACGAAAGAGACAAGGTACTTCCCTCTTCGCTTTGTCCTTGGCCCACTCAAGACCCTCCTTATCATCAGAGTGATATTGAGTCCTCTTATGGTGGTCACCACGACACGACAATTACCGATGCAAATTCCAAGCCCTTCATGAGCACCGTGAAATGGCCCAAAGTTCTTACACTCATGGGATACTTCCCTCCTCTTTTTGGTAATGTTCTCAACACGATAGGTGTTCCCCGTGGTAAGATTAAACCACTCCTCAAGAAACTTTCAAGAATTTGCTGGCAACACACCAAAAACAGGCGAGACGTGTTTCTGTCAAACACAACCACCACCTTAAACACTGACCCACATACAGTTGACATCTCAAGCGATGAAACCATGACAGAAACAGAAGCCGTACAACAATCAAACGATTTCCTTCAAACCCTCTTGCAATAATTTTCAAAAGACTTGCAATATAGGATGGGTTGAGAGCTGGGAGTGTAACCTCCCGACCCCCAACGAGACTTCAAGGGGAGGGGCCGTCCCCCCCCTCCCCTCCCCCCGCCACCCACCCTGTCCCCCGCCCAATCTGGCCACCTTCCTCAACGTCTCCAAAACCCCCCTTAATTCTTCGACTTCCCTCCCCACCGCTCAGATTCAGCCACCCCTCCACTCACCCGGCCATGGCTGCTTCTCCATCTTCTAGAGTTTTTTATTGCCTAGCACTTAGCTTTTTCTCTAGATGTCACCCTGCTGAAAAGCGGGCCGAGCCCTTTTTGTGGGCGCGCTGTAGCAGAGGGAGTACAGTAGCCCCCGGTGTTTTCACTAGCCTGCTTTGCAGGGATACTGCACTCTCAGGACCTTGTCCCCTTTGCTAGCGCAAATGTTTATTATTATCATTATTATTATTATTTTGGTGACCGTCACCAGTAGATGGGAAACACCCGTTAGGTATTTATGTTATCTCTACTTCTATCAATCGCACTTTATCGTCCCGATTTCGTAACCCTCAACCCGAGGTTTATATCAACTAGCTAGATATATACAACATACCTATACGTATATCCAACACTAATTGACACTACCGAGATTGCGGGGCCCAAGCCCTAAATGACACATCGTGCTTAGAAATATAGAGTGCTTACAGTCAAGGTTCCAGTTATGACGCACCTTTTTCTATTTGCTCCTGTTTCTACACCGTTCGATAAAATCAATTTTTGTAAAGTCGGCATACTTGAGGGCATCGAGACGAAGAGTTCCATTAGTCACACTAATGTGCCATTATCAAATCTGTGGCGTCCAGTGTACGCCAAGTGACTATAGCGATTTATACAAGGTTCCAATTATGACGCACTCAAAGTTAACAACTAGCACGTTTTATATATTTTAGTTTTCATACCGTTGGTACGGATATTTCCTATTTTAACAAATAAACAATCGCGTCATAACTGGAACCCTGTCATAATTGGAACCCTTACTGTAGTGCCGCAGTGTCTCACTGCTTCTAGCTGGGTCGGTATGGCCCCAAGATGCGGTTACTCTCACATTTCTCCTAGCCGCCTGCTCGGGACGCCGGGAGTACCAGCTGTTGTTGAACAAACGTTAATTGGGGTCTTGCGAGAATCCGATGGGAACGGCTGCATTCCTACATCTTAACACCTTAAGGGCGAATTGTCATACTGCTCATACTGATCCTGTTTTCCAGAAACTTATTTTCACGTTTTCGACAATAACTCAAGTTCTAGACATCCATTTGCCACGATTCTTCGCATACCTTGTATTTCATGGAGAAACAGAAACTGCACCGCTAGACCAGAAGCCCGAAAAAGGTGAGCCAGGCCGGGATCGAGCCCGTGACCTCTCGCATACCGGACGAGCGCTCTGCCGTTGAGCTACTCTGGCTGTTGATGGCGATTCTGGTGCGGTACAGAGTACTGGATCCCCACCGTGCCACGTAGACGCCGAGGAGTGACACACGAAGGAACGCTCTGTTTTCCCCCCAATCTGCCGTTGTCGGTACCCCGCTGGACCCGCGGGGCACGCGGCTGGTCCCGCCGCGACTGTTGGGGGAAATAATTACGTTCCTCATGACACAACCTCACTCTGAAGTGTCTACGTGGCACAACCACACAACCGCGACGCGCAGTGGAAGCGTGGTGGGCCCATAACCTCATGGAGAAACAGAAACTGTACCGCTAGACCAGAAGCCCGAAAAAGGTGAGCCAGGCCGGGATCGAGCCCGTGACCTCTCGCATACCGGACGAGCGCTCTAGTACCGAATGGTCCGGAGAAGAAATCATCTTCGCTTCTAGCATGTTCTGAACAAGCATGCGAGTATCATATGGCGAACGCATTATTCGTTCAGCCGATACTAGTCGTTCAACCAATGCCTTGGGTTCACAACCCAATAGCGGTGCCATCTATGAGATGGGAGGCATTCGGTATAGATGAGGTAGCGTTGTGCTACAGCAGTATCTTCAGACGAAGCACTGCACTCATCGCCCGCTCTTACGCTGCCCGAGTGTTACTGTTCAATAACACCGTGCTATTTTATCATATCATATTATATCTTAAGGCTCGCTTGTGAGACCTTAACAGTTGGTATTCTATCGTCCAGGCGAGAACGAGAACTCTAGTGTGAGTGCAGCATAGATATCGAATATTTTGTGTATGCTGGTTGCGGAGCGCGAATAATATCTGGCGTCGCAATCGCACAAATACCGATATACTGCATATACTGACCGCTGCATAAGCGAATATTGTGCGCGAGGATATATCGTCACATACACAATCACAGATCGTACATCGCATCTGATCGTCACCTATACAGCGCGAAAAGGTGTGCATGCGGCATACATATGCGCAGCGATCACATGTACGCGCAGATACGATTCGCAGTTGTACGAAATTCGCAATATGAGACGCGGACACAAAAATCATCATCGGAATCATGATCCGCGCGAAAATTAGCACTCGTATCATGTGCTATACATACTGCGACAAGATGTGCTCATTATCAGCAGCGCGCACCAATACGATTTTCATGATCGCAATAAATCGCTTACTGTACACGATGATTATTTTGCAGTTTTTTGATGACGATGTCAGCATACAAAATGTCATCAACACACCGTCATTATCGATAGTTGCAATAATCACTGATGCATCATCTGCGCGCGTCACGATATCCTTTACAGAATATGTGTATACTTACTGGGATAATCATGAACGGACACATGATGACAGTATATTGCAGCATGCCATATAATACTCTGATGTTTGCTGAGATATTATAATATATTCACTGTCAGATTCGTATATCAACCTGCAATTATGAGTGTGAACTGCATACATGCTGTGTGAGTAGCTTATACACACATACACGCTCAACATGACAGATCATTGAATACTGTGCCAGGGAACAATAGCCCGGCCAAGCCATTCGATTGGCATATTGTATTTATGCGCACTGGGGCAGTGAGATGGCAATGGGCTCGGAAGGGGACTCCCGAGCCATTGACTTCGTACTATGGGGAGCGAAAGCCTGGACTTGATTATAGCTGGCAGCATATTATCGTCCACCCTTCTGGTGCGCTACGCCGCTGGGAGCGTAATAGGGGCGGCGGCTGGTTTCTGGAAGACGCCACTCAGTTGAAGGCGCCGGTAGCGCCATTCTCATTACCGATCAGCAGCGTTGGGTACTGGAATCCGACGATTGTGATTGACGATGACGAATATCGTGGAATTCCCTACACGGGGCGTAAGCCTATACACTCAGCGCCTACGGACAGTGAAGATTCGGGTACAGGCGCTGTGTCCTGGAGTAAGGAGAAGTTACCAGATTCTGATGACAATGATGACGCAAGTGTCACTAACAGTAAGGAGAAGCTACCAGGTTCGGATGACAAAGATGACGCGGGTGTCATATATGACATGGACACTGCCAGTCCGAAATGGGAGCCAACTTCGCCTGAATATGATGACACCGAGGATGACGTCAGCGAGTTCGATGACTTGGTAGCTGACGATGCTGAAGAACAAGCTGAAGCTCGAAGGTTGAAGAGACTGGGACTGCAATTGATCATGGATGAGAAGGGTGAACTTCACTGGGTACCAAAGGGCACTACCTCCCCGACCTCACCTGTTCAGCCAGATGATCAGCCTATCACCGAGCAGAAGTCTGAGGCCATATCTGAGGATGCCCCAGCCTCTGTGGTGGAGACTGTTCATGTACCACCAAAGAAACCATATGGGTCGGATACTGGATTGACTTCAATGGTTGAGAATAAGGCTGGGGTGTCTGAAGAGACGAAGAGGCAATCTAGGAAATATCCGAGATGTTGGACACATGAGTATATAACTCAATTGAAATGCACCATGAGCAGTGACAGTGATGAAGAAGAAGTGCTGGACGTGGCTCCGCGTAGGAAGAAGGCAAAGATCAGCAAGGGACAATGAAATCAACTGTCTTGATTAGGATTGTCCAAATGCAGATTCTCTGATTAGGATTTGTATAGGTGGCAGATGATGATATGCCAGCCGACATGGGACAGATCGATTAGAGATATGAACTGCGCGCCTTGAAAGTATAAGACCTGAATATTGCCCATTTGGAGGCTGTTCTAACTTGAAGTAACTATTTGGAGGAGCTGTTGCTCAACCTGTTAATTTACTGGTCAATCTTTCCTGCCATAAAGATATTGCAATTGCTTGAATTGTAGCCTTGTTCAACTGTTTATCTAGAACATTGCAATTTTGTACACTGCAAAATTGCCGACTACGGACCTGTGCCCCAAGATTGAAGCAGATTTACCTCTGACTGACCCTTGAGCTCCGGCTCGGATACAGTCACGTGCTCAAGAAGTCTTCACTTGGAAGTGGTATTGCTCTGCGCCTTTTTGCCCCCTGACTTTCACCCTGCATGCAAACAGGCGAATGAGCAGAAACCAGGACTTCGCCAATTTCCCTCCCGCTCTGATGTGGCCAACTGGCGAAAGCGCCAGCAGCAGGGTGAGAATCTCGCCTGGACTCCGCGCCCTAACCAGGGGGGTGTGGGGGCAGCGGGGAGGTCAGAAGACACGCACCAAAGCATTGCTGGCGAACCCATGGCACACTCAATGCATCCAACTCCCTCCTCAACAAGCAACGGGGAGGTGGGGGCAGCGGGGAGGACAGGTGGCTCCGGCTTGACAGGTGGCCCACGCCACATAAGCATAGCATGTTCTGGGCATTCGCTGACATCGCCGCTTACGGAGAAGGTGAACGGTGACTCTCTGACCTCACCGATTACCGATACCGTTACGGAACCTAAGGTGATCGGTGACTCTATGGCAAGGTTATCGGTGACTTTCGAGTCCGAGATAGACAGCGAGGCAACTTCACTGACGCCCTCACTGACTCAGGCGACTACGGAGGCAGCTACGGTTACGGATATGCTCGAGTCCCTGTTGAACTGCGAGTCCAGACCTTTGACTACCTCGCTGACCTCAACAACTACGGATATGCCCGAGTCCCTGTTGAACCGCGAGTCCAGACCTTTGACTACCTCGCTGACCTCAACAACTACGGATATGCCCGAGTCCCTGTTGAACCGCGAGTCCAGACCTTTGACTACCTCGCTGACCTCAACAACTACGGAGCAGCCAGTCAGCTCAGTCAGTTACGCAGACCTCGCACTCAGGCGTGGCGTTGGACTCGCAGCCTACCAGCCGCCGCCTCTTCCAGTCATCGAACCCCCTTCTCAAGCAGATGTCCTCAGCAGAATTCCAGTCAGAAACTTACCTCTGAACCCAGACTCAGTGAACCAGCTTTCTCGCCGGGAGAGGCGCCATCAGAGATGGGAACAGAACCAGCAGCGCCTGGCAGAACAGCGCAGAGCACTCTTCTCTGACCCCGCCTCAGCCAGAACGCCCTCAGATGCCTCTGTCCCCGCACTGAACTCTCAGCATCAATCCCTATGCAGAATCAGATGATGTTAGAGGTATCAGAGTACATGCAAAATCTGCATCAGCAAGTGCTCCAACACTATCCGCATCTGACTTCGGTTCTACCAGCAGTGGGCGCTCCACCTATGACGCCCAACCAGCACACCTTAGGATGGGCGAGCGGTTTACCAGGTGCACCGGGGCCAGCAGCTGGATCAGGTCCTTGGCTGGTACCAGCACCGGCTCAACCGGTTCCCGCACCGGCTCAACCGGCTCCAGCACCGGCTCAACCGGCTCCGGCACCGGCTCAACCGGCGCCGGCACCATTTCAGCCAGATCCACCGGCTACCGGCTCATCGCCTTCTGACTCCGCTGAGCCTGATCAACCGTCACCAGGAAACTCGCCCCCGCCTTCAGACAATGGTGAACCACGACACAGGCGTCTAGATGTGTTGCTATGGACTTTAGAAGGAGCCTCCTTCTGGTTGAGAAATCACCTGTCCTCTTCCTCCGCAGTGACTGTCAGCCACGGCGCTGAGGCACAATATTCTTACCGACTGCCAACCATGCCTGGAAGCGCCAGTCACTTCATAACCGATACCAATCGGATTTGGATGACTATGCGGCACATCGGAGTGGACATCCAAGACCTGGCGCAGCATGGGTCAGTGCATACTCCTGTGCGCCTGACTGAGATTGAGGACAGTGACGCTTTCACTCTGGAAGTGGAGAAAACGCAAGTGGATGAAGCGCGGCGTTGCGCGGAAAGCCGTACTGGAACTCAGCAGAGACGCCTGCCCTTGTACTCATGGGTGACCATCGCGGAAAATGCCTTAGAGTCCGAGTTGACAGAATTTGACCCCCTGGGACTCCAAATTTGGGCAGCATTTTCATCTTCCGAGGCGTACTTGTTTCGAGGAATGGCGGCTGGCAACCAACCAACTCCCGCCACAGTACCGGCTAGACTGGGCGTCAACCGGTTTCCCTCTGGTGTTCCCAGCGCAGCAGAGTACAGATCGCCTGGAAATTCCTTGCCAGCGGCCCCGGGACTCCTGCCAGTGGACCAGCGCCTTTCTCAATTCCCAGGGCACCACGATCTTATGGGAGCGGCTTCCCCAAGTGATGTCTACCGAGAATCCAAGACAGTGGCTGATGTGCTCAAGCTGATCAGAGACATTCCCATGTACCCCTCCTCCGCTGAACTAATCGCCACTGACGCTGATATTGCCGCGCTTCCACCTTTTTCTGAAGCGCTGGTCAATTTTCTGTCAATGGGCGTAGTCACCTTCGCCCTGGGTCGCATGAGTGCTTATCGCCTAGACCTGACCATGATCACCATGCCGGAGATCTTGAAGGAAGTGGCGCAACGCAAACTACAGCCGTGATCCCTAACTTTTCTCAAGCAAGGTGGTATGTTGAACTCGGAGGCCTGGAACCGGCGTTACGCCACTTTGGCGCCTTTCCTGGCCGACGTAGCCAGGAGCGTACTGGATGACATCGCGCTGGTAGGACTAGCGGGGACCGTGATGCGCATGGCGCAGCGACGAGAAGAGACTGCGCGTTTGTTCGCCACTCGTCTGGTATCCTGGCACGAGGTAGTGCAGTTATTGGCAGACGCCATGCCCAACTGCCACGCCATCAGCCAGCAGCAGCTATTATATCAGTTCTGGTCTGGACTGCGACTGAAGCAAGCTGTGATGGATCGCCTTATTGAGGATCGGTTGGATCTGCAAAGTCCAGCGGATTGGGAAAGCAATCATCCCGGATCCACCGCGCTGCAGCATATCATCACTGTGGCCACCAAATTGGAGCGCAGTGAAGCTCTGACCGCAGCGCGAACCTCTCCCGTCTCTGCACCTGCGAACCGAAGTCCTGCCTGGAGGAATGGTCGCTCGTCCTCCAGACTTAACGCCGTGCAGGACGCTGGGGAGGAAGACGCTACTGACCTCGACCCCGCCGACCTCAGGGTGCAGCACGCCGTGCCGCCCAGCCCGGCGGGATTGACCAGGCCGCCACGCCGATGCTACGTCTGCAACTCTGACTCCCATTTATGGGCTAACTGTCCCGACGAGGCCAAGAAACGAGCCTGGATTGCTGACGCCCCAGCTCGTTTGGCACGCCGCCGCGCTGCGAATGAATCTCATATCGCAGCGCTGGAGACAGAATGGGAGGATTTGGAAGATGAAGCGGAAGCGCTGGAGTATTTTCAGAACGAGGAATCGGCCGCAGCGTCCTCCTCGGGTCAGCAATCTGCGGAGGAGGAGGACTGAGTGTCCTCCCGCCGGCGGGACGCCGGCGACAGGGCGGTATGGGTAACCGCCCCTGGGCAAGGAGTACAGCCTTCGCCCACAACCGAGGGAATATCCAGAAGGATCCTCCGCCACCCCCCAACCCTCTGGCCGCTCGAGGGTACGGATTCACCTGGTCTGCCGATCAGAGGCGACAACGCCATCTCGACAGAACCAGAACCCTACGGGATGAACCCTCGTTGACCAGTACCGCTGTTTACACAGCGAACCTTTCCACTGAGCAGGGCCGGCGAGAACATCACTTGGTGTCCCGGCGCCATCAGCGGTCGCCACGAAGGTCACCCACTTCGTCGCCTGAGCGCTCCAAGCCTCCCGTTATGTTCAGTGTAGATCGCTCCCTTGGAACTGGTGATCGCTGTCAGGCTCCACGACGCGAGCGTGGCGAAACGCCCCGCGTTGACCCCACAGACCCTAATTAACCCTAACCCTAACCCTAACCCTAACCCTGAGACATCAGTACTGGCAGCACTGGATGAGGATGATGGTCAGGAAGAGGAGACCCAGTGGACCTTCAACCCACTCAACACCCCCTGGCGGAAAACTCCTCGACCGCGGGTACCGAGAAAAGCTCCGGTGGAGCGTATGCGAGCCTTGAGGCAGCGGATTCAGGATGTAACGCTACCCGCGGTTTCACACCCTCTGGACGACAGTGGGGAGGAAGGGGGTGGAACTTCAAAAACTGGCCCAGCTTCAGAACCCCCACCTTTTAAACTTCGACCTGAGGTGTTTCCTTCGACGTCTCGACCAGCAGCGTGTCCAGCCTTGGCAGAGAGGGCGTCAACCTCAAGCGCAGAGCGCACTACGAGCGCAGCGCGCAAGCGCACTGGAAAACCTCGCAGCAGAACTCCGAAGACTGTACGAGACCGACTGCAGCATGAGGCAGAGGTTACGAGGTTGGGAGATGAACCACCAGGACTTCGAGCAGAGTCACTGGCGGATCGCACGCGTGCTTGGAGAGAGATGACGCACCCGGAGCACATGGCCGCGGCAGCGCTGGTAAAGGAGAATGAGAAATGGAGAGATGCATGGGTACCAGAAGGGTGGCGCAGATATCGCCGCCGCTGGTACAGATGGCATGGGAAGGTCACCCCTGACCTAACGATAACCGAAGGAGCAGTTCAGCTATCTCTGGAGACCGAGTGCGGTACTATCCCAGGTTCTGGTGGAGATGTAGGAATTCCAGACGCCTGGTGCAGTCTATACCGGGTGCACCAATGGAACCAGCGAGAAAGGGAAGCTGCGGAGGAGGCTGCTCACCTGGCTCTACCCTCAACAGCAAGTGGTGATTCACTCTCCCTGGACTCAGCGGAACCATCAGATGCGAATCCAGCGACAACTCTGGATTTGACCTTATCTCCATCCAGTTCTCAGCCCGCAACTTCTGGGGACATTTCAGACCTCGAGGACTCCCAGCGGTCGCTCAACTTCACGCAGCAGTTGATGGAGCGACAGCTGGCCGCCGCCAGATCGGAGAACAATCCAAGTGTGCTGACAACGGTGACAGAAGGAGTGGAGCCGACTCCCCTGAAAACCATCCAGGAGGAAACCCACCTGGAACTGCTACTGACCATTCAGAAACAGCAACGCCATCGTCTGCGGCCGATCCTGGAAGGTAATGAAGCAGTGGCAGCACCAGCAAACGTCACCTTGCCCAGGCGGCACCGCGGGAAGAAGAAACCCCCTCGTTCACTCAAAAGTCCGAACCAGAAGATAGCGCTGGGGAGGAAGAGGAGGAGAAGATTTCCATCCAACCTCTTCGCTCTTACCCTCTGGAAAGCCGCACGCAGAGCCGCGCCAGACGACGCGCTCAGGGACAGGAGCGACGCGCTAAGGAGCGGCAGCTACAAGCAGATCGCGACCTGGAAGGTGGATGGTACTTTGGTCCGGATCCTCGTTCGCAGCCTGCACCACCGCGCACAAGACCTATCCGGTCTAAGCAGCGCGTACCTTTGCATCACCCAGTGCGAGCAGCCATCTGTGCACATCTGCGACGCGATGGTCAAGTAATGTGGAACCAGGACAGTCAGCTGACTGCGATTCGGGACAAAGAGGGAACGCTGCTATTGGTGTTCTGGGCCTTGCTGAAGGGACAGCGAGTGCGCGTGCTGGTGGATTCGGGTGCCTCGGATGAATTCATCTCCAGTGAGTGCGTCAAGAGATTGAACCTCACAGTTCGCGCTAATGGGATGCCGCTGAACGTTACCCTCGCGGATGGGTCAGTGCAGACCTCTGCGCAAGTCGCTTACGGCAAGCTGACCGCCGAGACTTCAGAGGGGACTTACTCCGAGGTCATCAAGATGCGAGTACTTCCTCTGGGCATCAAGGTGGACATTGTACTCGGAGGAAGGTGGTTGAGACACCTCTCGCCGGTCACGCTGGACTATGATGGGTGGGGATCAGTCAAGTTTCGCCAGCATGGCAAATCCGTGCGGATACGGGGATGTTCGCCGGGGCGTAGCTCTACACGCAAAGGCGAGAGAACCGCGATGGCTCTGGAACCGATGGTAATGTTATCAGCGGCCCAAGCGACCAAGGAGATCAAAGCCTATCGGCGCAGATATGCGGGAATGGACAGTGCCGCGACACCCCACGACATCTTAGTGGCCTATGCGACACCTCTGGTAGGGACTTCGATGTTATCAGCGGTGGCCACCAGCGAGAATTTGGAGGACCCTTCAATCTCCCCGAGTGGAGAAAGAAGTTTCAGAAGCTGATCGAGTCCTTTTCACCTCGAGTAATTCGCGAAGCGCTGCCCAACTTTGACGCCCTGCGAAAAGATGAAGTGGCCCACGTGAGACTGCAAGAGGGATGGAATGGCATCGCGCCCGCTAAGAGGCCCTACAAGATGTCCATGGTGGAGCTGACTCAACTGCGAGAACGCCTGGATGAACTCCTGAGCAAGGGCTACATCAGACCTTCCTCAAGTCCGTTCGCTGCACCAGTGCTGATGGTTCCCAAGCCTGGGAAACCTGAAGTACTCAGAATGGTCTGCGACTTCCGAGCCATCAACAGCCTGACCGTCAAGGACAAATATCCACTTCCCGACATTCAGCAGTTGTTCGACTCCATGCATGGGGCCAAGTACTTCTCCTCCTTCGATGCAGTCGATGGGTTCTGGCAGATGGCTATGGCGTCTGAGGATGTGGAAAAGACTGCGTTCACTTCTCCCTGTGGCTCGTATGAGTGGTTGGTGATGCCCATGGGGCTGACCAACAGTCCTTCATGCTATCAGAGACGCATGCAGCGCGCTCTGGGACGTCTTCCTTTTGTAAGAATATTCCTGGACGATTGTATCCTCTTCAGCAACACCTTGGAGGAGCATCTTTCCCATCTCCAGCAATTTCTCGAAGTCTGTGAGAACCAGGGTATCTACCTCAAGGAGTCTAAGTGTCAACTATTGCAGACCCAGATACGCTTTCTGGGGCACGTTATCTCACGGGAAGGAAGTCAACCTCAACATGACAAGCTGGCCGCCATCAGGGACTGGCCCGCTCTGGAAAACGCCACGCATGTGCGCCAATTTTTGGGGTTGGCTGGGTACTACCGGCGGTACATGCTGGGCTTCTCTGAAGTAGCACAACCTTTGACTCAGCTCACCAAAGGGGATGTCGCTTGGCTATGGGGACCCATGCAGCGTTGGGCCTTCGAGGAGATTAAGAAGGCGCTATGTTCTTCACCCACTCTGGCGCTACCCGATATGAAAGCGGCGGCCGAAGGACGGCATCCTTTCGTGGTACAAACTGACGCCAGTGGAGTGGCACTGGGGGGAGTACTGATGCAAGACGTAGGAAATGGATTGCAACCTATCGCCTTTGAGAGCAGACAGTTTAATGGAGCCGAGCAGAACTACCATGCTGGCGAAAGAGAACTCTGCGCTCTCCATCACTGCACTACGCAAACTTGGCGACACTACCTCATCTGGACTGAGTTCCAATTGCAGGGTGACCACAAGCCCCTAGTCTGGTTAATGGCACCCGGACAACCTCTCAGCCGACGCCAAGCCCGATGGTACATGGATCTAGTGGAGGTAGGGGTACCCGAGATGGAATACATCCCTGGGGCGCTACTCTGGGTTCCAGACGCTCTGTCCAGGCGACCCGACTACAAGGAAATTTCCGCGAGAGAAGGACTGGTAGAAGCTGGCTTTGTGCACCCGGTTACTGGGAAACCGCAGCGACCTCCTTCAGCCGCAGACACTGCCAACAAGTTTCGACCTGCCGCTGGTAAAGAGTCTCGCCAAGGACGTGCGCCCCTGGGAGTGGTAGATCCCAACAAGTTGAAGGAGCGCAAGTCCAACAGCGCCAAGACCAAAGATCCGGAACCAGTTCTCGCGTACAGTGGGACTCTCACCTGGATGGACTCCCCTCAACTCTGGATGGACGCCTTACATACCCTGCAGCTGGCCGAAACCGGGTACGAGGAAGCAACCCTGGCAGTTCAGACGCGCTCTGGCAAACTGACAGCATCCTCGCCTCCTTCTCCCAGGAAGACCCCTGTTGATTACTCAGCAACGCCGAAGTGCAGCGAGGCCTCAACCAGACTCCTGGAGCCCAGCGACCGACAGGACTGGAAGTTCCGTGCGGACATGTTCGACTTCTTGAGTCAAGAATATGGACCTTTCGAGGTGGACGCCTGTTGCGACTTGGGAGGAAAGAATCGTCAGGTCAACCGCTACTGGACGGACTGCTTGAAGGAAAACTGGCGAGGGTTGAACGTCTGGTGCAATCCTCCCTTCTCCTCCAACCATTTGACCATCGAGGCCGTACTGAGGAGATATGTGGAAGAATGGCGTCTGGACCCTGAGAATACTTCAGCTCTCTTTGTCCTTCCTGACTTTCAGTCTCGCATGCCACAGTGGCGGCAGTTGTTCAGATCTGCGGGAATGAGAGTGGAGTACATTATTCCTACCCATGACGCTCAAGGAGAACCTGTGCAGATGTTCGCTGCCCCGGATGGAGCCCTTCTGGATCTTCCTTGGCCCCTGCTAGTGGTGTACGCCCCACCAGCTCGACAGCGTGTCAAGCGGGAAAGGAAGACGAGTTCCCCCCCTCCTATCGTGCGTACTGGAGAAGCGGCCAGCGTTCGAGACCTGCATCAGCAGATATCAGGAGGCCAGTTCCTCAAAGCGCTGCAAGCGGAATATGGGCGACATGGCCCCCTTCAGACTTTAAGGAAGGAAATCCAAGAAGCTCCGCATCAACGCACTCGTGACTTCTGCGTAGTGGGAGATGTGTTGTGGAGGGTGAGCGCTGGGCGCTATCAGTTGGTACTGGGAGAAGATTCACCCCTCCGTGAGGTAGTGCTGCAAGAGGCGCATGCATCTGTTTCAGCTGGACACGCGGGCAGGGACAAAACTCTGGAACGAGTACTGCGACGCTTCTGGTGGAAAGGGGCAGCAGAAGATGTGGGACGCTGGGTTTCATCTTGCACTATCTGTCAAGCAGTGCGACCGAGAAATTCCTACCCGGATGGATTGCTGAACCCACACACTATTCCTACGCGACTATGGCAAGTGGTCAGTGTGCACTTTGTCACTGGACTGCCAGTCACGGCGCGGAATCACGATGCCTTTGCTACTTTCACATGTAAGCTCAGCAAAATGGTTCACATCATCCCGTTGAACTTCCAGGACAGCTCCGTTGAGGTTATCGCTCGAATCTACTTCGACCACATCTGGAAACTACATGGCACCCCTATGAAGATTGTCTCTGACCGCGACCCTCGTTTTCAGGATGCTATGTGGAAGGTATTGATGAGACTTATGGGAACTAAAGTGGCCTCCACCACGCCTTACAACCCTCGTTCGGACGGACAAGCTGAACATACCAACCGCGTGGTAGAAGACATGCTAAGGTCCTTCGTAGGCAGCAATCCAGAGGAGTGGGATTTGTGGTGTGCCAACGTAGAGTTCGCCATAAACGATACGCGGAGCGATGTAACCGGCTTTACCCCGTTTGAGTTGGTCTTGGGGCACTCGCCTATGTCGCAACTTGACTTGTTCCTGCAAGCGGCTGCTGGACAACACTCCAAGCGTAAGGGTGGAGAAGGTACGGCACACGAGATGGCTAGTAAATTCGCGGCTCAACTAGAGGACGCCCGCACTAAGCTAGAACTGGCACAGCAACGCCGGCGACATCAGTTTGACCAGCGTCACACCGCCAAATCCTTTCAGTTGGGAGACTTGGTCTGGGTAGATGCCAAGCATCTCACGGAAAATATCATGAACCGCGAATCCTTCAGGAAGCTGGGACCTCGCTGGCACGGGCCCTTACCCATCACCGAGAGGTTCTTCGGTGAC
>LGRX02032566.1:0-17219 GCA_001247695.2 Cymbomonas tetramitiformis | reverse complement strand
GATCGCGGCAGCAGGAGGGGAGGCTGCACAGGTGCCAGCAGGGGAGGCGATGAAGGCAGGACCTGCAGAGGAGCCTGGGGAGGAGGATCCTGCTTCGAGGGTACAGCCTTCCCTGCTGTACCCTCCTGATTGGCAAGCGCAGCTGGAAAGAGCCGGCTATTTCGTCGCTTATATGCAAGATGAAGCGGACCTGGACAGCCTGCACAAGGAGTTTCACAAAGGGTACCAGACGAACAAAGTGCGGCAGAACTTCATGGAGTGCAAGGAGAAAGGGGTGAAGGTTCACTCGACACCGGACGATCACCGGTTCATTGTCGACGTGGAGGAGAAGACAGGGTTGATGAATCGGTTGGAGGCGTTGGGGGGGGGATGTGCTGGGAAAGCTGGGGGAGGTGGATAGCAGGGACCTAGAAATGCGCTCTGGAATTATGGCACGGACATGCCTTATGACGCACGGCGGAGCGGAGCGGCAAGGGAGGCACTACGACGAGGGGGAGTACGGAGTGCTCACGGTGTACACGGAGGAGTATCAGTTTGTGGTGTACCCTGGGTCGCACAAGGTGAAGGTGGGGGAATCCCATGAGGGCAGGGGGTTGGCGGGGGTAACACTCTTCTTGAATGCGAGGAGTGTGGTGGTGTTTCATGGGAGGTTGGTGCATTGCGGGGCGGAGTTCAAGCACACGGGGTGGCCGCGCTGGTCCGTACACTTTTACATCGACTTGGTGGGAGCGAACCCGCCGGAGAACGTGACGTTTCCGGTACGGGCCTTGTCCGGTCCGCTCTCGCGGATACAGGCCTTGGACTCACGACAGCTGCTGCCTAATCCGCCGATGACAAAATATTATTTTAGAGCTTTGTATGAGGAGATGAACTACTGCGTGGCGATAAATTGTAATTCTCCCACGATCGCCTGGACCCTCCACGAGAAGGTGAGCCTGCGGAATAGTCTTCGGGGGGATATGGCGTTTGGGAGGGTGGTGACGCACGAGAAGCACCCGAGCAAGTGCTGGATTGCGGGCCCCGCGGTGAAACCTGGGAAACCGCAGAACGGGGTGGGTTGCTGGGTGTATGGGCCGTGGAGTCTGGAGGGGGCGGAGTCAGGAAAGCGTCGTTTGGTGCTGTTCCGAGTGAGCAGCCTCACGGCTAAAGGCGGAAAAAGGGTGCAAATTATGATCGAGGAGGAGGCAAGGAAGGAGGCTGCTGATCTTCTGCTGGAAGCCTGCAAGTGCTTTCAGGAGGCGCACAAGGCGGGCACTTTTGAGCAGGTCGCCAGCTTCAATCACCACTGGAAGAAAGAAGAAGACTTTCTGGCTGGTGAGCTGAAGCCGGTGTATGGGGGGCCAGCGGATGCTGTCCCGAAAACGGGTGCAGCGGCGGAGGCCAAGAAGGCGGCCAGAAAGCGGGAGGAGGTGGCGAGGCAGCAGGCGGCGGCGAAGGAGGCAGCCACAAAGAAGGCTGCAGCGAGCAAGAAAGCAGCAGCGGAGGCAGCCAAGGTTGCAGCGAAGAAGGCAGGCAGCAGGCGAAGGCAAAGGCAGCAGCGGAGGCAAAGGCAGCAGCGGCGGCTGCTCAGAAGAAGGCAACAGCAGCTGCTGCTGAGAAGGCAGCGAAGGAGGCAGCAGCTGCTGCTGCTGCTCAGAAGGCAGGGAAGAAGGCCAAGGCAGGGAAGGTGGCAGGGACGAAGAGGAGTGCGGATGAGGCAGCAGCAACTACCACGAGAACCAGATCCAAGAGGCAGGTTGGTCCCCGTGCGGTTCCGGTGGGGTCGCAAGAGACCTTGCCAACACCCATTGCTACTGCTACGGAGGAGGCAGGGTGGGAGGAGGATATGTTTTCTCCGTTGGAGCCCCTGCATCTGTGGCAAGGCACGCCATCGGAGGAAACCAGGTCGGTGGACGGGGTGAGCGTCGGCCGGGAGGAGGGGGCGGCAGGCCTGATGGAACTGGTGTCACAGGCGGAGGTCGTGACAGCAAGTCAGGAAATACTGCGGGAGATCGCTGACGTGAAAGCAAAGCTGCAACTTGCTAAACTGAAGCGAGAGTTGGCAGAGCTAGAAACACAGCCTGAACCCGAACCACCTGTCGTCGCCCATGCGAAACCCGCCGAATCCGCGGCGACGATTGCTGCCGAATCCGCGCCGACGATTGCTGCCGAGACTGCGCCGCCGATTGCTGCCGATACTGCGCCGCCGGTAGCGTCTGAGCCTCCCGTGGCTGGTATGGGCTTCGGCGTGGCTCCGATGCCGGCGGCGTGGTATCAGACTGGGAACCCCTTTCTTTCTCAGGGACCGGCTGGCAACAACCCTCTGGTTCAGCTTGCGCAGTTGCAAGGATTGGGGCTTGGACAGCAATATGCGAGCCCCTTTCTGGGGGGAAGCATGAACAGCCTGATGTTGCAGGCGCAACCGCACGGGGTGGAGCCAACCATGTCTGTCACCATGTCTGTGAACCAGGTGCAACTGTTGCGTGCTGCTATGCTGGGCGGCAACCAAGGAGGTGGCCAGCCTAATCTAAGCCATGCGAGCCTGAATTTTGATGAGTTTTGCAATGTGTTGGGGCCACACTTTGGGCGGCGGTAGGTAGGACATAATGTGTTTGTTACGTATTGTTAATGTTATTTTAGAGTATTGCTAGTGTTGGTGTGCTTTCATGCTTGCAATATTCATGCACATGGTTGCATGCATGCATGGTGTGCTTTCATGCTTGCATTCATTCTTGCAATATATTGTGGCATGTTGATAACTTTCTACATGTTATAATTGCCGAACACCACGGTTCGAACGTGCACACACTTGATTCCGATGTTATTATGAATAATTCCTCTAGCACCCGCGCACTGAAAATGGCCTGTCCAGGCCCCAGAAACAGCCATTTTCGCCCCCGGCGAGCACCCAAATAAAATTTTCTCATTATTTCTTCGACAAAGTGTTTAGTGAGGGTCCCCAAAAGATCCCACGAACTTCAAACACGCGATCCCGATCTTATATCCAATTCCTCTAGCACCCGCGCACTCAAAATGGCCTGTCCAGGCCCCAGAAACAGCCATTTTGGCCCCCGGCGAGCACCCAAATTAAAATATTCTCATCATCTCTTCCACTAAGTAGTTCGTGATGGTCCTTGAAAGGTCCCACGAACTTCAAACGCGTGATTTGGTCACCTAACTGAAATCCTCTAGCCCCCGCGCACGCAAAATGGCCCGCTCAGGCCCCAGAAACAGCCATTTTGGCCCCCGGCGAGCACCCAAAAAAAATATTCTCATCATTTCTTCCACTAAGTTGCCCGTGATGGTCCTTGAAAGGTCCCACGAACTTCAAACGCGCGATTTGGTCACCTAACTGAAATCCTCTAGCCCCCGCCCACTCAAAATGGCCCGAAAACAGCGTTTTTGCCCCCCGGCGAGCACCAAAAAAAAAACCAAAAATTTTTCCTCACGGGGTCTTATTATTGCCCTAATAAGGCCTAGTAACTCTCCAAACATCATAAAACCTCCATTTAGATCGATTATGCATTTTCTTGCCGAACTTTTTGCGACGGCTCAGATCCGTCATCAAGTCATTCACTTGGCGCTCAAACCGCATGTAGCCCTGTCGCGCGCAAACTAATGAACTCGCACGGGTCAGACATAACGCGTCTACATCTGAATAGCAAGTCGAAATCAGACGAAACCCAAGCGGTGCACGGGGTTGTTGAATCTGCGCCGTGCCTGCAAGTCTCCGCAGCGCCTTTTCAGCGGTTGCCGGGGCGCCGATCGTCGTCTGCGCATCAAACACAACAGCTAAAATCACGCTCACTAGCCCGACATCTTGAAATGAAATAATACGGCGGCATGGGTTTTCAAAACCGGGGATGACCCGTCGAGGCAGCCTCCCTGATCACTCTGCCGCCTTATAAGAAAAACATGCATGATGTTGACAAAATGCGAAGCAACGCTGCTACATATCATGTGATCTGGTCGCAACATGAAACACACGATCCACAGCGACGAAGTAAGAGTCAATCGAGAGCTCGCTCTTTCAAGACGAAGTTCAAATCAGCAAGGGGGCGGTGAAACACTGCACCTCTGTAGGCTTCCCGGAAATGCGTTGAAGAAAGGTGTCATCTAAGTTAACTTTTCGACTTTCGAGGTAAAGTCAATTTGAAAATTGAGTTAGTTTTTGGAATTTTTATGACGTTTCCACTTTAATTTTCCCCCTCGACTGCCTAGCTTTTCATCCCATGGGGGTCCACCCCATCTTAAACCGCACCAACTTAGCTTGCGGTCGCGACTGCAAACGAAGTTGATGCGGTTGCGGATGGGGTCGTTCAAAAAAAGGTATTCGCCTTGGAATACATGTATACTCCTTACGAACGTTGAAAAAAATTGTACTTCATGTAATGTGATTAAAATCACAAGGTATACATTCCGTTGGTCGGGTTTTCCGATCGAACGCGATGAAATTCGCGATCTCGAAACTCAGATTTAGGCCTGAAAACCTTGCGCAGCTCCAGAAGCGCTCTGCAAACTTGCTTGAACGGTGCTGTTCAGCACCTTTTTCAAGGATATATCACGGATATGTTATTCTATCTTGAACATTTTTGTATATTAGAACATGTTCCTGAACATGCGAACATGAGGTTTGTGCGTGCCTGGAAACTCTGAGGTTCGCTACGTGAAGATCTGAACGCGATTTTCCAAGAGGGGTTTTCCGGTTTTGAGGCTCCTCCCTGAAAATTTTTCATCGGTCTTAGGCGTTTGATTGCCCTTGATTGCCCTCGGTTTATTGTTCCTTGGGGTCTGTTTTAAGGTAAAATTTATCATAAGATGAGCCCGCACGGTGTCTACGTGCGTGAACGCGACGATCCCGGCTTGTGCTCAAAGCGGGCACAAGCCGGTATCGGCAACCATCCGCATAGATGGCAAGGCATACGAACGTACGTTAAGTTGCAGCACCTTCAAGAAATTGATACTGCGCAACTTGTGTACGTCGCACCCACTTTCTTAGCAAAATTGCATGACTCAATGTGTGAACCCGTACTATTCCTTGAGCCGGAAGTACGGGATCACACCCGAATCGCGCTAAACTCAACCTCCATACGCACTGGGAGCATATATATGTAAGGGATATATATCCCTAGCTCATATATGCTCTCAGTGAGTGAAGACTTCTTCCACAGATGCCTGCGCAGGAATCATCAATTTGCTGGAAAAATTAGGTCTAAATAGTAAAAGTCAACGGAACGGTCAACGCTCGTAGCGGTCGATCCAATGGTCCAAATCCAATTCCGAGACCAGTTTTCCGGGGTGCCGTACCCCACTCTATATCCTTAGCCGCGAGGAAATCTTCATCTGAGCAATTTAACATCGACCAGCGGAACGTATACAAGGGGGTGTGCCTGCAGTAGCGCAGCAAAGTTGGGGCTGGCAAGCGATAACCTATATTTTCCATACTTAATAACTTGCGAACGGCACTGTGACGGTCTGCCGGAGCCTCAGGGCAGAACGCGGACGTGGAGGTGCAGACCGCAGTCGTGGCGGGGCGGACCGCGGACGTGGAGCCAGATTGTGCTGACTCTGCGGAAGACCTTCGTCAATATAAATGTCCGGTTCTGTCATAACCAGACGAGAGGTGCGCGTGCGTAGCCAGACGAGAGGTGATCGTAACTCGTAACCTCTCGTCTGGCTTGCGAGAGACCCCCGCCTCGCCTGAAACGTCAAAAGTGAAAAGAGCAGACCGAGAGGTGCGCTGCACAAGAAAGAGTTCGTGGAAAAGTCACGGGAGATGAGTGTATTCAACTGTCCATGGCAATGTGCACATATCAGTGACTCAAGCTGGCCTTCAACTTCTTGGCGTTGACATAGGCAGTGGGATCTAGTGCGCAGTTGATCGTGTATTGGTAAAGGTGACAATAAAAACTGCACGCCAACCAGCTAGAGAGAGGCACGCTCCGGCGAGATCGCACACTCGGACTTCATCGCGTCGTGGATGGTGACCACAGGCGGGAGATGGAGCACTAAAAACGCGACGTGTTTTCACCTTTGCAGCGGTGCGAAGCAGCCATTTGCCCTTTCGTCAGCGCAAGGAGGATCAGATACACTCGCAAAGGAAGCCACGTTGTCGTTGCGGCTGAGTTCGCCTCTAGCATCTCTCACGCACAGCGCCCTCTAGGATATCTTACGCACAGCGCGTTTATATCGAGCATATGAAGTGCTCAGCGCCCTCTGTAAACATGTGACACGATCAAGCATCCTATGAATCTTCACGCGCTCACACCACCCTCTAGCAAAGCACACGCAGAACACGGGCAAGCATCTCGCACGCAGAACACCCTGTAGCGCACCATACGCTCGAATCTTTAGAATATTTTGATCCCCGGCGTGAGTACAGGGTTCAGCTGATTTTGTGTGGCAATCTGGTGGCTTGGACACTGGTTGCCTAAGGAATTGGTCCAAGGGTGAGCACACATACACAACATAGCGCCACGGCTTGGCGATAGCGTGGCTTCGGGCGACGTGCAAGGGGTGTGGGGTGGTAGTGGGCGCCACCCGACAAACGGCGCATTGATACGTCGCGGGGAGGACACGTCAGGAATTGGTGGGAATGGGAGTGCCCTTCCCTCGTCGCAGTCTTGAGCTCTTCACATTTCTCTCAAGTGGTTGCCTCCACTGATGGCTTGAAAGTGTTTGCTTTTTTGATATTTCGAGTTCAGATGTGGAACCCTTGCACCGACCGCACATACACAGTGCCTCAATGAATGACCGCTCGGTGGCGCCGCCTCTTCTAGATAATTATCCGGTGCCGCAACGAAGTCTACGGCGCCTCGTTCCAAGGCACCCGCCATCGGCGTACCCTCCCGATGAACGGCGGAACACTCCTCGGGGTCATCCTTCACAGCTTGGAACTGTGGTCACACAAAAATTGGAAAGTTTGATGTCCATCGCAGCTGTTGAGGTTTAGCAGGTAGCAGGCGCTAGAGTTTGGCGAGTGCACGAGTTAGGCACACCGTCGTTCACGGCGCTGCCATAGGAGGTCGCAAGATGATGCGCTATTCCGGTGGTAGGGCAAGTTCATGTGGGCTACAGAGCATGCGAAGCTGAGCTCGAAGGCAATGGGCGATGGTGGCGGGGATATCAGGGCACCTGTGAAAAGTAAAGCACGCATCCGAGCCAGCGGTAGCGAACGGAGCAGTTTTTGCCTGCGCTAGCCTCCCCTCAGGCGCGCTGCTCTGAGTCGCTTTGAGTCCCCCCCCCCTCAGGCGCGCTGCTACGGTCCCCCTCAGGCGCTGCTCTGAGTCCCCCCCTCCCAGGCGCTGCTCTGAGTCCCCCACTCAGGCGCGCTGCTCTGGTCCCCCTCCCAGGCGCTGCTCCTGATTCCCCCACTCAGGCGCGCGCTGCTCTGAGTCCCCCCTCAGGCGCTGCTCTGAGTCCCCCAGCTGGGCGCGCCGCTCTGAGTCCCCCACTGGGCGCGCGGCTCTGGAGTCCCACTCAGGCGCGATGCTCTGAGTCCCCCCCTCAGGCGCGCTGCAGTCTGCCCTGAGCGCAGTCTTTCTGTTGAGATTGAACGCCATAACTACTTGCACTTGAGGGCAGTCCGCGGCTTCGAGGCGCACAGTAACCGCCCATTGGGCGTGAAAGGGCTCGTCATCATGAGGGATGATCGTGGTGACCTGGGATGTTTTGAGCCAGTGCAGAAGACGCACATGGCAGGAGCCCGATTACATCCGCCAAAGGACCACGTCAGCAGTATCCACGTGGCAGGAGCCCGATTACATCCGCCGAAGGACCACGTCAGCAGGATCCCTTCGGAGCTGCTGAGCAGTATTTGGAGCGCGGGGCTGGACCACCGTGCTATGGCTGCCGTGTGCTGCGTGTCGCGGCGGTGGCGGCGAGTAGCAGGGCCTCAGGCTGCTGCCATGCGAGCTCTCGCTGTGGGAAGCCGTGCCGATATCTGTCTGGCGATACGTGTGCTGGCTAACGCACACAAGCCTGCAGTGCCACATGTCGGGACCATTGCAACGCACGTGGAACATGCCGACAGATTTGTGAGAATCGTGGCAGTGGATATGCTGGGGATGCTGGGGGAGCATGCAGCGCCACATGTTGGGGCCATTGTGGCGCGGCTGGAAGACGCCGATGCAGTAGTGAGAAGCTCCGCAATGGAGGCACTGGGGAGGCTGGGGGAGCATGCAGCACCACATGCCCGGGCCATCGTGGCGCAGATGGAACATGCGGTTGCAATAGTGAGGTGGGCAGCAGTGGAGGCACTGGGAGGGCTGGGGAGCATGCAGCGCCACATGCTGGTGCCATTGCAGCACGACTCGAAGATGCCGATGCAGACGTGAGGAGAAGCAGCAGTGAACGCACTGGGGAGGCTGGGGGAGCACGCGCGCCACATGCCGGGGCCATTGTGGCTCGTTTGGAAGATGTCGAAGTAAATGTGAGAGAGCAGCAGTGAACGCACTGGGGAGTCTGGGGGAGCACGCCGCGCCACATGCCGGGGCCATCGCGGCACGGCTGCAAGATGCCGAAGTAAATGTGAGGAGAGCAGTAGTGGTGGTACTGGGGAGTCTGGGGGAGCATGCAGCGCCACATGCCGGCGCCATTGCGGCGCGGCTGGAACATGCCGATGCAAATGTGAGAAGGGCAGCAGTGGACGCACTGCGGAGACTGGGGGAGCATGCAGCACCGCATGTTGGGGCCATCGCGGCGCGGCTGGAAGACGGCGACGCAGGAGTGAGAAGCGTGGCAGTGGACGCACTGCGGAGACTGGGGGAGCATGCAGCACCGCATGTTGGGGCCATTGCGGCACGGCTGGCAGATGGTGATGCAAATGTGAGAAGGGCAGCAGTGGACGCACTGCGGAGACTGGGGGAGCATGCAGCACCGCATGTTGGGGCCATCGCGGCGCGGCTGGAACATGCGGTTTCAATAGTGAGGTGGGCAGCAGTGGAGGCACTGCGAGGGCTGGGGGAGCATGCAGCGCCACATGCTGGTGCCATTGCAGCACGACTCGAAGATGCCGATGCAGACGTGAGGGGAGCAGCAGTGAACGCACTGGGGAGGCTGGGGGAGCACGCCGCGCCACATGCCGGGGCCATTGTGGCTCGTTTGGAAGATGTTGACGTAGCTGTGAGGTGGGCAGCAGTGGAGGCACTCAAGAGTTTAGGGGAGCATACAGTGCCACATGCGGGGGCCATCGCAGCGCAGCTGGAACACGCCGATGCAGAAGTGAGGTGGGCAGCAGTGGACGCACTGGGGAGTCTGGCAGAGCATGCAGCGCCATATGCCGTGGCCCTTGTGGAACAACTGGAAGATTCCGACGCAGACGTCGTGGCGGCAGCAGTGGACGCACTGGGGAGTTTGGGGGAGCATGCAGCGCCATATGCCGGTGCCATTGCAGCACGACTCGAAGATGCCCATGCAGTAGTAAGGGAGGCAGCAGTGCACACACTGCGGAGACTGGGGGAGCATGCAGCACCGCATGTTGGGGCCATCGCGGCGCGGCTGGAACATGCCGATGCAAATGTGAGAAGGGCAGCAGTGGACGCACTGCGGAGACTGGGGGAGCATGCAACACCGCATGTTGGGGCCATCGCGGCGCGGCTGGAACACGCCGATACAGATGTGAGATGGTCAGCAGTGGACGCACTGGGGAGTCTGGGGAAGCATGCAGCGCCACATGCCGAGTCCATTGCAGCGCGGCTGGAACATGCCGATGCAAATGTGAGAAGGACAGCAGTGGAAGCACTGACGAGAGTGTGGGCTCATGTCACGCTGGACGCCAGGGTCGTTGCGGCGCCCCTGGAACATGCTGATGCAGATGTGCGAAGGTCAGCAGTGGAGGCGCTGTGGAGTCTGGGGAAGCAAGCAGCGCCACATGCGGGGGCCATTGTAGCACGGTTAGAAGATACCGACGCAGGTGTGAGGGTGGCAGCAGAGCACGCACTGGATTTCACCTTCTAACTTCAGCAGTCCAACTTCAAGCAAATCCAAGCATTGGCGCGTCGAGCTGTGAGTTTACTAAATGCTTGTATACTCTATATGCCGCAGTCATACGCAGCGCCACATGCCGGGGCCATTGTGGCGCGTTTGGAAGATGTCGACGTAGCTGTGAGATGGGCACCAGTGGAGGCACTCAAGAGTTTAGGGGAGCATACAGTGCCACATGCGGGGGCCATCGCGGCGCAGCTGGAACACGCCGATGCAGAAGTGAGGGCATTAGCAGTGGAGGCACTGGGGAGTCTGGGAGAGCATGCAGCGCCATACAGTATGTCGTGGCCCTTGTGGAACAACTGGAAGATGCCGACGCAGAAGTGAGGGTGGCAGGGGTGGACGCACTGGGGAGTTTGGGGGAGCATGCAGCGCCACACGGCGGGGCCATTGCAAACGCACGTGGAACATGCCGATGTACAAGTGAGGTGGGCAGCGGTGCAGGCACTGGGGAGTTTAGGGCAGCATGCAGCGCCACATGCCGGGGCCATTGTGGCACGGCTGCGAGATGCCCACGCACGTGTGAGGGTGGCAGCAAACCATGCCCTGGAGAGGCTGAGCTAGAATGCAACGCCAAATGCCGGGGCTATTGCAGCACTGGATGTTGCCGATGGAGATTCCGAGAGGAAGGCAACAATGCAGAGACTGTGAAATCTGAGGGAACATTGAGCTGTGAGTGTACTAAATGCGTATCGTACTCTATTTGTCTTGGCATTATTATCGTAAATTGCTGTTGTTGTCGGCGATCCGTGGTGGGTGGGCCGTGTCTCATTAGCTTGTTACCAATCCTCCTTTGTTCCTTTGAGGCTGGCCATTCAAATTCTCCCCCGTCCATAAACACATAAAGTCAAAGTCCGCCGTGGCTCGCACCGGACCTCTGACTGGATGCATGCATTGGCAAGGCATAATGGTGCCCGATAACGGAAGCATAACCGTCCAGCCCTTGGCATCGGAATCCCAGATTTTGTCGCCTTTGCATATGGGGTGGGCCATAGCCAAGACGTAGTATGCTAGTATCGATATTCAATATTTTCGACAATACAGCAGATCAATGGCAACAGTGTTATGAAATTCATTGTTTTCTTCCCCGCAAAGACCTATCATTTGGTACAGTATTGCGGGATATGCCCGTGCGAACTGTTGATGTTGATTGTTCGCTTTTAACACGCAAGTGTTTGTGTAAATTTGCTGTATTGCGCTCTGCATGATTGCTCGTGTGAAGAAATATATTGGAAAGGACAAAGAGATATATAGGAATTACATCCTAAATCTCAGATTTCACTTTTGAAGTTCTTAAGATTATTTGTTCCTTACGGTTCATCCGTTCACACGAACAGCCATCCAGAGTACAAGTTTAGTCGTTAGTGAAGGTGAGTGGAACTTCTTATCGCCGCAGATCCGTCATCAAGTCATTCACCTGGCGCTCAAACCGCATGTAGCCCTGTCGCGCGCAAACTAATGAACTCGCACGGGTCAGACATAACGCGTCTACATCTGAATAGCAAGTCGAAATCAGACGAAAACCAAGCAGTGCACGGGGTTGTTGAATCTGCGCCGTGCCTGCAAGTCTCCGCAGCGCCTTTTCAGCGGTTGCCGGGGCCGGTCGCCGTCTGCGCATCAAACACAACAGCTAAAAACACGGTCACTAGCCCGACATCTTGAAATGAAGTAATACGGCGGCATGGGTTTTCAAAACCGGGGATGACCCGTCGAGGCAGCCTCCCCGATCACTCTGCCGCCTTATAAGAAAAACATGCATGATTTTTGACAAAATGCGAAGCAACGCGGCTACATATCATGTGATATGGTCGCAACATGAAACACACGATCCACAGCGACGAAGTAAGAGTTAATCGAGAGCTCGCTCTTTCAAGACGAAGTTCAAATCAACAAGGGGGCTGCGAAACACTACACTGCCGCTCGAAAGGAGAGCCAGCCGGTAGTAAACGTTTTGAATTTGTTGATTGACATGTTTTGATATAATAAAAGCTAATAAACTACGTAGTGCCATGTATCATTGTTTGCTTGTGTCGTTAACTCGGCATGTCGCATGTGTACAATCGGAACTTTCTTAGCTCGAGCAATCTACTAGCCAACGAATCTCTTAACATGAATACCCGTATACCGCCCCCCCCTGCCCGGGCCCCCAAACGATCGATGGTTGCTTTCTTATTACCAATTTTCTTAATACTATGAATGTTTCAAAAGTTAGCCTGTATATTGTACTCCTTTGTATGTTTGCAAAATCTGAGATTTCGTGAGAAATTCTCGAAAAATCTGCGCGAAATTTGGGTGAAAATGAGAAATATAGGCAAAGAAATCTAGGTAAATTTCCGCGAAATCTGTGGAAATGCGTAACTACACCTCTGGAGGCTTCCCGGAAATGCGTTGAAGAAAGGTGTCATCTAAGTTAACTTTTCGAGGTAAAGTCAATTTGAAAATTGAGTTAGTTTTTGGAATTTTTATGACGTTTCCACTTTAATTTACCCCCTCGACTGCCAAGCTTTTCATCCCATGGGGGTCCACCCCATCTTAAACCGCATCAACTTAGCTTGCGGTCGCGACTGCAAACGAAGCGTGATGCGGTTGCGGATGGGGTCGTTCAAAGGCTCAAAAAAAGGTATTCGCCTTGGAATACATGTATACTCCTTACGAACGTTGAAAAAAATTGTACTTCATGAAATGTGATAAAAATCACAAGGGGGTGTGCCTGCAGTAGCGCAGCAAAGTTGGGGCTGGCAAGCGATAACCTATATTTTCCATACTTAATAACTTACGAACGGCACTGTTACGGTCTGCCCGAGCCTCAGGGCAGAACGCGGACGTGGAGATGCAGACCGCAGTCGTGGCGGGGCGGACCGCGGACGTGGAGCCAGATTGTGTTGACTATGACTCTGCGGAAGACCTTCGTCAATAATGTCCGGTTCTGTCATAACCAGGCGAGAGGTGCGTAGCCAGACGAGAGGCGATCGTAACTCGTAACTCGTAACTCGTAACCTCTCGTCTGGCTTGCGAGAGACCCCCGCCTCGCCTGAAACGTCAAAAGTGAAAAGAGCAGACCGAGAGGTGCGCTGCACAAGAAAGAGTTCGTGGAAAAGTCACGGGAGATGAGTGTATTCAACTGTCCATGGCAAAGTGCACATATCAGTGACTCAAGCTGGCCTTCACCTTCTTGGCGTTCACATAGGCAGTGGGATCTAGTGCGCAGTTGATCGTGTATTGGTAAAGGTGACAATAAAAACTGCACGCCAACCAGAGGACGAGAAGAATTCTCGATAGGACGAGAAGAATTCTCGAGAGCACAGGCAACTGTGGTCTGAAAAAAGCGTTTTTTACAAAAGAAATTCGAGCTGAACCTATATATTGAAGCGATATATTAAAGGCATTTCTCTCAGAAAGGGCAGGAACGATTGAACACCTTCTAAGAAGGTTGTTTGAGGGGTTTCGCTATGCGGGCCGCTCCAAACACCGAACTTAAAGTTGTCTATTGAGTGATGTCATAACGCACTGGATACGCTTTAGTTGTCCTTTGAAATACATTTTCATGATTGATTGTGTTTGTGTTGTACTTGGTCGCAATCTATATTTATTGGATGGCAGGTGGTGTTTCGTTCTTGTACTAGCAGATGGCGGCGGCCCTTGAGCTTGATCTGGCCTCGTTCGGATACGATGAAGAAGAGGTTGAGATAAACGAAGAAAAGATTTTCAACGACGAAGATTCTCTCGAAAACTCGTTCCATCTCTCCACAGCAGCCAACCAATCTTCTTTCCAAGCCGTCTTCCCATCTCAGGCCTGTGTGATTGGAGAGTTTGTCCAACCTGCCAGAGAGGTTGTCGAAGCACTAGAGATGATGGCTCGCTCGCGCCTACGCAAGGCAGGACACGTTATCCCTGAGGACACACTCATATTGCAGTCCATGAGTGAGATACGTTTCGACGCGGATAAAGCAAGTCAGCGAGTTAACCAAGACACAAATAGCGTGATGATCTCCACACCTCAAGGACACGAGGGTATCTCGAAGTGGTTCACCGATATGGGCTCCTTTTTCATCCCTTTTAGTGTCACCAAAGATCTCACGAACTTCGCGATCAGCAAGCAACTTCTGTCTGGTGGGAGCAGTGAGGGCCTTTTTTACAGAGGCAAACATATCAGCGCTGAGAAAGAGTGTGAGGTTAAGGGCTTCACTGTCAAGTTCCAGATCCCCCCTCAGCTGCTAGATGGGCACGTCATTTTCTTCACAAGGAGACATCATCTGGAGCGGACAGCTGATTTCATCGCGGGAGTGGTTGGTTTCGTGAAAGGCGCCAAGGCACGCGCGGTGCAGATTATGTTTCAGCCTCGTAAGGTGAACGGAGTAACCCAATGTTACACTAACAACGCCATGGTGGTAGTTGCACCCGCCATTTTCGATAGGGGAGCGGCGTTGCTGGCGGGCCCTAAGACGATACAGGTGCCAATAAACGGCAGGGCGGAAAAACTCAAGCTCACGATCACTTTTACCCCGGTGAAACCGTTTCGGCATTGTACCTGGTGTGCTGGCGAACACCATTTTTCGAAGTGCCCTATGAAGGACGAAGTGAGGAAGCAAGCCGTCATCGAGGGCAGGATCGTGAAGCATGACGGTGGTATCGAGTGCTCCGCGGAGTGCCAAACTTGCTTCGTGAACCTGCGAGCTGGTAAGCTCATCAACATGGCCCTCGCCACCGCCCGTTCTTTGGAGGCCCACAAGAACACGGAGTTCCGCGCGATCGTATCGAGGGACTTCCGCGCATACCAGAAAGAAGGTCTTATTCCTCCGATCGCCCCTATTCTTGAGACAGAGAAGATTGCCAAGAAAAGGGCCCGCGAGGAGGCAGATGATGCTCGTCGGATGCGAGCACGTGGAAGCAGCAGCTGGTCGGATGATGGCTCTCATGCCCGTTCCTTCCCACCGCTCACTCCCATCGGGGTGGACATGCCCTTGCCTTTGGCCCCGCCTCTGCCACCGCCTCCGCCTCCTATGCCCCCAATGAGTGACATGGGTGACGACACGATGGACGAGGAAGCCATGCATGTTGCAGAGGAGGCTCGCATCTCCACTCCTGCCTCGGAGCGGATGGAGGGTGTTTCTCCCGTAGGCTCATACTTAGCGGCAGCTCGATCTTAAATAGGAACATACTACACTCGCGCGTCGTATGAGCCGCAGGTACCATTGGAATATGAAATCAGATTGAAATGAGACACCTTTTTCTAAAGTAACGTGCTGGTTGAAGTTGAAGCCATATACGTTTGCAAGGTGCAAGAATATTGTATATGTATATGTAATATGCATGTGTGCGCGGAGGGCATTTATTGCATAAGCTTGGTATCTCTGTTTATTTTTGTCACTTCGCGCTATTCGCGCTATTCGCGCTATTCGCGTTATTCGCGCTATTCGCGCTATATATATTCGCGCTATATATATTCGCGCTATATATATTCGCGCTATATATATATACTTTATATATATATTTAATCTATTATATATATATATATATCCGTTATATATAATCTATCCGTTATGTATAATCTGTATATATATATATATACATTATATATATATATATATATATAATCTATTATCGGATTTTTACTTTTTTAGAGCTACCATCAACTGACACGTCGGATACTATATATTTGTTATCAGCTGAGGTGGCGAGTGATAACATAATATTCTACCCCAATAACAGAATATTCTACCCCGATAACAGAATATTCTACCCCGATAACAGAATATTCTACCCCAATAACAGAATATTCTACCCCGATAACAGAATATTCTACCCCGATAACAGAATAAATTGTCAAGGTGGCAGGCAATAGAAAAACTTAAAAAACAAGATATCTACCTTCATTCTGGCTAGAGAAGTTGCGAACATGTAGAAATCTAGTGAACCAGCCACGCGAACCGGCGTGAGATCTTGCAAACCGGCAGATTTCTACACAAAGCTAAAGCTTGCACAAATCCTGCACCACAGACATGCACACCAGAAAAGTGAATATCAGATTTTGCCCTACCTGCACAAATCTAGATGCACACAGCGCACGCGAAGAGTATATGGGTGGAGAAGTATAAGAGTTGAAAAACAGTCAAACTAAAGCAATGTCTCGTATGACCAAGAAAGGGATGAAGGCACCTGCTCACAGGCTCGCCAGAAGCAGAATAGGCAAATGCTGAAGAACCGAACAGTAAGAAAGCAAACGCACCCGAGCATAATGTAGCTAGGCTTTAAACATATATCTAATTGGTTCCTGCGCAGCAAATTTTGTCAGCTTGTAACATACCAGCGCACAACAGACACGCACACAGCACACAAAATGATAACGGAGAAAGGACTGGGACGAGTGTAAAAACCGAAAAGTGAAAAGTAGCGTGAGCGAGACAAGGCCTCACAGGTGGGTACCTTTCCGCTGAACAGTGGGCCACCTCGTTGCCGCCGCCATCGAATATGAAACAGGGCATCGACCTGAACAGCGATATATACACACAACGTTAGTTACAACAACCCAGTGGACACCGTACAAGGCAAACAGATGCTCGGGAACAAAAACGATGAGAGCAGCAACGAAAAGAGGCAAGAAAGTGCCTACTTGTAAAAACCCGAAAAGAGAACACAGGCGTGAGCAACACAGGACCTAAAGGGCGGGTACCTGTTCTCCAGTCGATGGGTGCATCACGTTGCCGTCGTCGACGTGTTGAATCAGAACTGCGATCTGCATACATACACACAAAAAGTTCGGCAAAGTAAAAAGAGATATTGTCCGGTCGGGGGCAACTAACATGACAACCGCACTACAACATTCTACAGTTAGCAAGCGAGGGGAATCGTACCTCACAGTGGCAGTTCTACGGGGTGACACCACTGGCAAACGGGGTGACACCACGTGCAAAAGCATGCGTATGAGTGCATAAATTGTGCAACATTGAAAAAGGCAAACAACAATAAAGGCACGCTTCTCACCTCTGCTGAACAGAGATTCCGGACAGCCTAACCTCCAGCTGTGCAGCCGAAACCTGCAAAGCACAATCCTGCGCACCAAACACAACGTACCGAGTTATGCATCGAGCAGGCAAAACGGGCAGGCACCGCATTATGCATCGAGCTGGCTACCAGGCTAGCGCGAAAAATTTCACACGCTGAACAGATTCTTACACAAGGTGGATTCCAAACACATGGTACGCTAGGCTTCTCACATCTAGTGAACAAAATCCCGACAGCCTAGTCTCTAACCATGC
>LGRX02032564.1:0-22987 GCA_001247695.2 Cymbomonas tetramitiformis | reverse complement strand
TGGACATCGAGTGAAGGTGTTGGTGGACTCAGGCGCCTCAGACAACTTCATCTCGGCGGAATGTGCCCGTACTTGCGACTTGACAGTGCGCTCAGGGACACCAATGAAGGTCACGCTGGCAGATGGGTCTGTAAAGACCGCTGGAGAGGTGGCGTACACCAAGTTCACCGCACACGCGGCGTCGGGAGTAAACTACTGCGAGAAGCGGATGGCTCTACGGGTCTTGCCGTTAGGAATCCAAGTAGACGTGGTGTTGGGGGTAAGTGGCTTCGCAGTCTCTCCCCAATCACGTTGGATTATGCCGGTCACGGTTCCGTCTCCTTCAACACGCGAGCAAATGGTGGAGGACAACAACAGGCGACGCTCGTGGGTTGTAGTCCGGGGATGGGTCAGGGCAAGGCCCAGGGCGCAGGGCTGATCGATGAGGTGTTCTTGACGGCAACGCAACTGAAGCAGCACCTCATCCACGCGGAAACCAGGCGCCTGGCCGGGGATGAAGAATCGCAACCTCAGTGGCTCATGATGGCGGCGCGCGGGGACGACCATGAGGCAGGAGCCTTCGCAGCTACCGCTGCTGAAGTACGGTCATCTCACACCACCCTGGAGAAGGAAGGGCCCCGTCAAGATACTCGAGACGCACCGGTAAGCAGCACGTGGAGGCAGCGCTTTGACGCCTTCTTTGAGAAGTATTTGGATACCCTGTGTTCAGCCTTACCGGAGGCATCCAAGTTGCGTCGCACTGAGGAGGACAAGGCCCGCATCGATCGCAAGCCGGACGCGGAGGGTGGACCACCATGTAGGCGCCCATACAAGATGAGCGCTGAAGAGCTACGCCAGCTACGTGAACGTATCGAGCAGCTCATGAAGAAGGGTTACATCCGGCCGTCGTCAAGCCCGTATGCCGCCCCATGTCTGATGGTACCCAAGCCTGGTGACCCGAAGACATTACGTCTGGTGGTGGATTACCGACAATTGAACCAGCAGACGGTGCGGGACCGGTACCCACTACCGGACATCCAACTGATGTTTGACGAGATGCAAGGGCCAGCGTTCTTCTCCTCCTTTGACGCGGTGGACGGATTCTGGCAAGTGCCGATGGCCGAGGAGGACGTGGAGAAGACCGCCTTCACCACCCAGATGGGGGCCTATGAATGGTGGGTGATGCCCCAGGGCCTGCAGAACTCTCCCTCTCAATATCAACGGCGAATGCAGCGTGCACTCGGTCATCTCCCCTTTGTACGAATCTTCATCGACGATGTGGTCGTCTTCTCGCGCACGGTGGAGGAACACTACGACCACGTACGTCAGTTCTTGGACACTTGTCGAGAAAAAGGGGTATATTTGAAGGCCTCCAAGGCGCAGATGTTGAAGGAGTCACTACGGTTCCTGGGCCACACTCTCTCCGCCGAAGGATGCCAGCCACAGCATGACAAGGTGTCCTCCATCAAGGACTGGCCGAAGCTGGAGACGGTAACCCACGTCAGACAGTTCCTTGGGCTAGCGGGGTACTACCGCCGATTCGTACACCGGTTCTCGGAGATTGCCCAACCCTTGACCTCGCTCACCAAGACCGACGTACCGTGGCAATGGGGAGAACTCCAGCAATGGGCCTTCGACGAGTTGAAGACCGCACTCTCCTCAGCCCCTGTATTGGCATTTCCTGACATGAAGGCAGCCGCGGATGGGTCAGCGCCGTTTTTTGGTACAAACGGATGCAAGTGGAGTTGCTTTGGGAGGCGTACTCATGCAAGATACGGGTGACGGTATGAGGGTGATAGCCTACGACAGTCGGCAGTTTTCCGCGGCGGAACAGAATTACCACACCGGCGAAAGGGAGCTCTGCGCGTTGCACCATTGCACCACCGTCACCTGGAGGCACTACCTGTTCTCCTCCGACTTCCGGTTACAAGGTGACCATCGCCCCCTAGAATGGCTAATGTCCCCGGGACTAGAGCTTAGCCGACGACAGGCACGGTGGTACATGGACCTGGTGGAAGTTGGTGTCCCACGAATGGAGTACGTCAAAGGAGCTCTTCTTCTGGTCCCCGATGCGCTATCCCGCCGACCTGACTACGTGACCAAGGACCCGCGAGAAGGGCTCAAGGAGGCCGGTGTCGTAGACAAAGAGACGGACCTCCCCAAGGACCCACTTTCCGTGCTGGATGCCGACGAGGTCTTTGAAGACCACCCGCCGACCCCTGTACCAGGATGGGTGGCCACCATGGAATCATGGATGGATGGCGTGGAGACACTTCAGGTGGCGGAGCGGGCCCTGGAGAGCCTGCTCCAGGCTGGTAGCGCGCCCTGCCACGCAACTGGCTCGGCTGAGCATGCTGCCAGCTCAGCGGGGCATGCAGCGGGGCATGCGCCGGGGCATACGAGGCATGCGGGGCATGCAACACAGCCGGCTGAGCATGCAACCAGCTCAGTGGGGCATGCAGTGGGGTATGCCCCGGGGCATGCGGGGCATGCGGGGCATGCGGGGCATGCAACACGGCCGACTGAGCATGCAGCCAGCTCAGTGGGGCATGCAGTGGGGCATGCCCCGGGGCATACGCTGGGGCATGCGGGGCATGCGGGGCATGCGGGGCATGCAACGTGCCAGCCTGAGCATGCAACTAGCTCGCTTAAGTGTGCACCCGCTGGAGAGGAACTAATGCTGCGAGCTCCCACCGACTACTTCACTGATTTGTCCGAATCTGGGAAGCGCCGGCAGGAAGCGAGCACCCCGGGAACCGATCCAGTGTTGCGCCGTAGTGCTCGGCTGCGACAGACCACTGCTACGACGACTCCTTCCACCAAGCCGAAAACCTCGACACCGCCCGCTACGGATTTCCGAGGTCCTAAGCAGCCAGCTCAGCCGTCTGGTCGAGCCACCAAACAGCCAGCCGATCGGCAGGATTGGAAGGTGCGCAAGGAGGTCTTTGAGCGCCTCCAACGGCAGTTCGGCAGCTTCGATGTTGACGCGTGTTGTGACCTGGGTGGACGGAACCGTCAAGTAGACGCATATTGGACTGATTGTCTGCGACAACAGTGGAGGGGAAAGCACGTCTGGTGTAATCCCCCATACTCCAGCAGTCATATCTCCATCGAGGCAGTGTTGCGCAAGTATGTAGATCCCTGAAGGCTGCTGCCTCACCCGTCCTTATCACAGCGGGAGCCGTTCGCGGATGTCTCACGCGTGCTGGCTGTGGTTTGGCGGGGGGGGGCGTGCACTATCAGAACAGGCCAGCGAAGGTCGAAGGCCTTCCCATCTGGGTTCTCGAAGAACTGATTAGGTTCGCCTTTATCATCGTGAGTAGGGACGACCTCCACGATCTGCATATTGGCCTTCCTGAATAGTTTGCGCCACGCGGGGAGCTTGGACTGGTGATCTGGCAGAACGAAGACTGCTGAGGTGTTTTCTGGGTCCGCCTTCCATTCTGTGATGTACTTGTTCAGAATCGCCTCCACAGTAATGTGTTTGGAGTTATATGGAGGGTTACACCAAATCCGAAGGCCCCTCCATTTCTCTGAAAGGCAGTCTGTCCAGAATCTATCCGCCTGTCTGTTGCGGCCGCCAAAGTCACAACAGGCGTCCACATCGAAGGGTCCAAACTTCTCGGCGTACTTCGAGGAGTACTCTGCTCGGACACGCCAATTCTGCGAGTCCTCTGGGAGGGAAGCCTGTCGTTTCTGTGGGTAAAGGACCGGGGATGGAGCTGACTGCTGGGGCGCCTTCTGCGGGGGTGGTGAGCTCGCTGGCACCTTCTCAGTGGGTGCCGCCGATGCGTCAGCTCGTGATGTAGGCGTTCGCGTCTTTGGTGACACCAACTGTGGGGGTGCTGGGGTCGTAGAGGCTTTCCCAGCGCGTGACATACTCCTCGTTATCCTTATCTGAGGTGGAGCTCGGTCAGGGGGTTCGTGTGGAGCTTCTGTCGGCTTCGCGCTATCAGCTTCAGGCCAGTCAGGCATGTCGAAGTCGAGGTGATCCTCCTTCATTCCCTTATAGAGCTTCGGATTAACGAGAGCGATGGTCTCCCCCATGTCCATGGCCTGTTCTGCCACGGAGAGGGTTTCCACTGCTGAGAGCCAACAGTCAACCGTCTGGGCCCAGTGGGGATGAGCCGCGGGTGGTGAGCTGGAGAAGCATTCAGACTCCAGCGTTGCCAGAGGGTCTTTCGGCAGATCTGAGGTAGGGTCGATCACTCCTGCTTCCTTCAACCCTTCGCGAACGTCCTTGTCTTTGAAGTCGGGTCTTCTGGACAGGGCGTCTGGTACCAGCAGTAGTGCCCCCTTGATGTACTCCATTCGCGGGACTCCCACCTCCACCAGATCCATGTACCAGCATGCCTGTCTGCGGCTGAGCTCTCTGCCAGGTTCCATCAGCCACTCAAGGGGGCGGTGATCACCCTGGATGCGGAAGTTGGTGAAGATGAGGTAATGCCGCCAGGTGACGGTGGTACAATGATGCAGGGCGCCTAGTTCACGCTCGCCGGTGTGGTAATTCTGTTCGGCGGCTGAGAATTGGCGGCTCTCGTATGCTATCACGCGCAGCCCAAGACCATCTCCATTGTCTTGCATCAGTACTCCCCCAAGGGCGATGCCGCTGGCATCCGTCTGCACCACGAAAGGTGCTGTGCCGTCTGCGGCACCCTTAATGTTGGGCAAGGCGAGCACTGGTGCCGATGTGAGGGCCTTCTTCAGCTCCTCGAAGGCTCACTGCTGCATGGGGCCCCACTCCCAGGGTACGTCCGACTTGGTCAACCGGGTGAGGGGCTGGGCGATCTCGGAGAAACAGTGGATGAATCTGCGGTAATTGGCTACTATCCAAATTCATGGTCCTCCCACAAGGACCAACGCGCGATGACTATTGTGAGTGCCACATGGATCTTTGAGGCGTATGCGTGCTTTTGGCATCATATTTATGAGTCAATTGAATAATTTCCCCATACAGGATCGTCCACGCGTGTGCTAGAGGGGCGTGCTTAAAGGGTGCGCTTTTGATATGTTTTTTTATCGAAATCGTCGAAAAAAAGATGGTCCTCCCACAAGGACCATAGTCTTTAAGCGTCCTAGCGGTTGCATGGTGCGCGGTGTTGGCCGCTCATGGTCGCACACCTTGAGTTTATGACCAAATATGAAAACTTAGTTGGATAGTCCACACTCTAGTCGCCATCTGAGCTCTCGTTTACCGTGGCGGGTGATCACTCCCGAGTGAAATAAGGATTTTGTGATTTTTGCACTTCTAATTTTCACTTCGCGTCAAGCTAACGAGTGCACATCGCTCACATACTTGCCCATATGGCTTATGTTAAGCTTTCAAAAAATCGTTTTATGGATATACTTCAAAAGTTTAAGCACCATACGCCCCTATCACACTGTGAATGCACTCTAGCGGGCATCGTGAATAATGGGTCATGTTTGCACCGATTATCCCATTCCGGCTAAAACACCGACTAAAAAAGGTGTACGGTTGTTAATAAGCATTAGAGATGGCCAATATATGCACTCCAACATGACGTATGACCCAAATATGATGGGGACATGTGTATAAGATCGATATGATCGCATGGACGCAGGTGTAGCCTGCACATACTATTCCCAAAAAATTATTGAAGATATCGTATCTTTTTGTGCCTTTTTGAATTTTCAGAAAAAATGCAATCTGAAAAGGTTGAGGGTGCTTGTCGCAAATGCGAACGCCATGGATATATTGGGTGGATCCAGGCCGGACCAAGCATCGAATTAATTAATATATGTCCCATTGATACTAAAAACCATTGGGCGCGCCTTCTAGATCCGAACCAATGCCCAATTAAATTCTTGCAACATTGGTCCTTGTGGGAGGACCATAATCGATTATGGTCCTCCCACAAGGACCATGGGATAGTAGCCATGAATTTGGATAGTAGCCATCAGGTTTTCCTCAAGGTGAACGAGAACGTCAAGTTCTCCGTGAAGGACGAGAGTGGCGAGCTCCACCTCAAGAAGAAGAAGCAATGCGCGACTCTGGGCTTCATCGGAACCACACGCGCGTTCACGGACTTGTGCTCGTTTGTGCTGCTTCGTCAAGAAGTCCGCACACAGCTAGAGCTTCAAAGCGGCAAGGGGAAGGCGAAAAAGTCGGACGAGGCGTCCAAGTTCTTGGAGGACCTGAGCGCCGGAAAGTAAGTCCACCTACCACGGTTTGGTTAAAACCTTGAACTATTATTTCATGCGGAAAGCTGATGGGTGTTAAACTTTTGTTTATAGGCACGATGGTACTTTCTTCGACGCCAACGAGACTTGCTCCAAGACCAGTAACTTGGCTCGCCTGAACCGGGATGTCGAGCCGAAAGTCGTGCAGGACTTGCTGAAGAAGCAGAACGAGCTGGTTGAGTGGGAGGAGACAGCTGCGGAGGCTCAGGAGAGTGGCGTCAGGACCCTTGCGGAAGTTGCTGGTGAGACGGGTGGGGATGTTGACGAGGAAGAGGAAGAGAAGCAGGAAAGTGAGTCGGGTGAGGATGTTGACGAGGAAGAGGATGGGGGTGAGGAGGTAGAGGAGGGAAAGGAAGAAGGTGAGGAACCGGTTGTGGAGGAGAAGGATGAGGAGGAGAACGAAGAGGATGAGGAGGAAGATGAGGAGGAGGAAGCAAAGTTTGACTTTGAAAAGGAGTCGGAGGAGGATCGTGAAACACGTGAAGATCGGAAGCGGAAGAGACAGGAAGTGGCGGATTGGTTTGCGGAGGAGGACGCGGGGCAACATATCCCAAGAGGAAAGAAGCAGAAACAGGCTCTAAGTAAGAAGAGGGCTGACATGGGGAAGCTGCGTCAAGAGTTGCAGGCCTTTGAGAAGGAGGATGCCGCTTACGCGGCTTGGATTTGCGACAAGGAGCAGCGTGAGTTGGATGAACAGAAACAGAAGGATGAGCATGGCATGGAGGACGGCCCGGCCCCCTGTGCGGAATGGATGAAGCCTTGGGTCGGGGTGTCACGAGGGAACCCGGACTACGAAGGGTTGCGACAATGGAAGATGGCAGGCGGGACGCTCCGAAATGGAACGCAGCAGAAGGCACCGGTGAAGGAGAGCATTGAAATTGGGCAGTTCTTGAAGATGAATGAGGAGGCGTTGAAGCCTGGTGTACGGCATCATGTGCACAACGTGGTGTCCGTGGAGGTGCCGAAGGTGGTACCGGTGAAGAACAAGAAGACGACGAAGGGCACGGAGTTGAAGGATGAGAAGGTGGATTAGATCTTGGAGTTAATCCATCAACACGGACACGGCGATTCTGAGAAGTTGTTGTTGTTGACATCGGTTGCCATGAACTCCCAAGGCATCCCGCTGTTGCAGCTATACTTGGGCGAAGCTCTCGGGGCCATGGACGTCATCACGCACAACGCGGCGGAAGATAAGTTTCGTGTGGCGGCGGTCATCACGGATGTTCCGTGGGGCCAAGAGACGAAGAGAGCAAGACCGGGTACAACACGAAGGTGGATTGGGATGCGTTCGCGGTCAAGTTGGACGAGCTGTGCGCGAACAACGATGGCATGTCTGAGGATCATAAATACGCCGATCTGGGGAAAAATGACGGAGGCACCATTGTGTGTGCCTTAGGCGACAGTGAAGCCCTTCGAGCTTTGGAGGCGGGATGGAAGGCGTTGAAGCACCCGGTAGGATCAATGTAACACTTGTTGCTTTGAAGGCGCCCTTTTATTTTTGCTTTTTGGTTTGTCTTGTTTACGTTTCTGAAGGGGAGGGAAAAGGGGGGAAGGAGCACAGGTGTACAAGACAATGCCGGGGTACATCGTGACGGAGGGGAACCGCAACAACGCTACTTTCACGAACACGCCAAAGTCATTGGGACACCAGTACACGACTTTCGCACGGAAGCTGGAGGCTCCGAAGCTGGACTTCAAGAACAGCATCCGAACCAGGGGGCAGGAATGTAAAGACATTGCATTTGATTATTTCCCCGTGAGTTGTTGGACTGGAAACATTTTGCGTGCCCTAAGTCACCAAGAGGTGAAGGCTTTTGAGAAGGCCTCGGAAAGCCACATGGATGCGAGCTGGGAACGCACCTCTCCCTGGGACAAGGAGAGTCTGGTTGAGCGCCTGGTTGAGCACGAGGTAGACTGCCAGGCACGACCTTTCCGAGCCGTTCAAATGCAGGATACCTTCAAGCACGATTGCGCCGTAGTGGGGTGCTTGAAGGGCAGCAAGCCCTGCGAAGAGCATGGCAAGACCTTGGTGGTGGGACAGAAGAAGGTGGAGCTCATGGAGCTGTTGGTGGAGCGGTACACAACCGACATCGACATGGTGGTGTTGGACCCGTTCATGGGAAGTGGTGCGTGTCATTGTGGATGCATTATTGGCTTTGCCGCGAGGGACACGCCGGGGTATTGAAAGATATTAGGTGTGTCGCAGGAACCACTGGGATTGGAGCGCTTCGCATGGGACGCGTTTTCATCGGCGTGGAGTTGAAGCGTGCAAACTTCATGAGCGCGGTGCACTATTTATCTCACGCGGTGTACTGCTGCGCGCAGCGCCATGTGGGGGATCTTGGATTGGATGAGGCGTACCCGAAGATGAAAGTGACAAACGTGAAGTAGAACATCGAAAGTTAGTGAAAGTTAGTTAGGGATCTTGGCGGGGAAAGAAGTATGTTTTGAACCGAACTGGGGGGCCGGCCACCCGGACTTGTGGTTAGTAGTGGTCCGCGAAAGCACGTGAAAAACCAATGGAGAACGTAGTTGGTCAATGCACGAAGACGAGTAGGCGATGGGGCGAAGGGCACAAGAAATAAAAGGTGAAGTCGTGTTAAACTCTAGAGGCGAAACATGCGCGCCGGTAACTTTGCTTTGAATATTGATTTGAAGCTTTATATTTTATGTGAAGCTAAGACCGAAAAGTTTATCTATAATCGATGACGGAAATGTTTGCTTTAGCACATTTATCAAGTTGAATTAGCGTGTTATAAAGGTTTGTTTCATCGATGACGGCAAGCTTCGAGATGTGCACACACTCTCCTCCCTAAAACTTCAAGAATAAACACTTACACACTTTTCTACGGCAAGAAAATAAGCACATAAAATATATCTGCCCTCAATGACGACAACTTTTAATATACAAAAGACTAGTGGCTGAATGTAAAGTTTACCTACAACTCACAAGTGCATCCAGTACAGAAGTCCTGAAATCGTGGTGTGCAGAACTGACAACAAATTGAGCCAGGGGAAATATAGCTGTAACGACAATCGATCAATCGTTTGATAGTCGATCTGATGTTTGTACCAGCCTAAACAAACTATAAAGGTCACCTACCTCTCACAACTGCATGCGGTACAGAGATGCTCAAAACGTTCAGAGTTACTGAACGGCTTACAACAGTTACAGGTCGGCTGAGTCCAGAGGCGGGGACAATCAAGCAAATATAAAAGCGTCAGATGAGAGCCTGGAGTCCCGCCAGGAATGTCTGCAGGGATAATCATGGTCCGCGGTGTAATCCACTCGTTACCAGCACGGTTGGGGTAGTCTTCATCGCGCTCCATCAATTAAGAAACTAAACGAGACCGGGTGCGACGAACGAAGCGCCAACTGGCGAACCCGGCGCCTGTTCTTCCAAAGTTGCGCACGTTGTAATGAGTCGAAAGGCGCCACTGCTCAAGCTGGCAATCATTGCAGCGCAAGTGTTGAATGCGGTGGTTTGCAATCATCTCCCGGTCACGAGCTCCGGCAACATTATAATCAACAAACTTGTAAACGGAAGGCATGTTTTCGTGAGACTTTTAATTGTTCGGACTAGGTGTTTAAGTGTTTGCGCGTTTAATGTTTTCTGTCCGCGTTTCTTCTGTATTTAAGAGAAGTCCGGGCGCGCGTCGTAAACTCGAGTTGGTGAGCTAGCGGTTGTCGGCTGTTTTATGCCTGGAATAAGAAAAAAAAAACGGGGCAAACCCCAAAAAATAGGGACAAAGCCGACCAAAAGATATTCCTGAAAGTGTAAAAAAAATAGGGGGTTTTTCAAAAAATTCCAAATTTTTGAAAAACCCCCAAAAGGCCTGAAATTCATATAAAACTAGAAAAAAAATAGGGGTGCATCGATGAACCCCCAAAAATACATTTCATGAAATCAGACGTAAAAAGTATCATTTTGCTACCGATTTTCGGAAAATATTTTGAAGCTTAAAAATGCGGCAAATATTGTACAAGTTCAATTGAAAATTTATGTTTTCCTAGTACAAAATTCCCCAAAAACCTTCCTTAATTCAGGCTGAAAAAGATGATTTTTTGGTAAAATCTAGGAATATTTCTTAAACCCTAAAACACCCGGAAAATTAAATAAAATTACATTCAACTCGGGAAAATCTTAAACCCTATATTCGGTAAAATTTTCAATTTTTTCAGGGCCTCCCATTGTAAAACTCCCCAACTCCCAAAACTCCCAAACTCCCCAAATGCGTTTGGTGAGCAGTCAGGTGGTCCAGCCAAAAAGGATAAGGATAAATGTCGTGGCAACAAGCCATTTGACCGTGGCAATCAGAATCAGGCCAATCAGAATTCCCAGAAAAATAAAGGGAAAGGCAAAGGAAAAGGCAAGGGAAAAGGAAAAGGAAAAGGATCAGCATCATCATCTTCTTCTTCCCTGTCTTGTGAACGTTGTGGTCGTTCAGGTCACATCAAAAAGGATTGCTTTTCTACAAGGACAGCAGATGGGAAACCCATAAAAGGCAATCCTCCAGCTCCTTATCCTCATTGGGATCAGAAAGGAGGACAGCAGCAACAGAATAATCAGGGTGGCAAAAGTGAGTCTAACAAGCTCCTGAAAACAGTCAACACCCTGGTTATGGAGCTTCAGAATCAGCAGAGCATTAATGCAGCAGTTGCAGCTCCAGCTCCAGCATCAGCTCCAGCTCCTCAGGGAAACTCTCCGGGTACTGCACAGGTACCAGTGATGAGGATACCCCGATAGATCAGCCTGAACATGCCACTGAAGCAAGTGGCCGGGTTGACAGTATCTCAGAAGAAGTCCTATCCAGTCTGACATTACAGTTCCAGCAAATGGACACTCCCTCAGATCACATCGCACAGATGCAATCACAGACAGCACAACTGAAATCACAGAAGAAGCTGTTGTTGTATAAGGGAAAAGTATATGGACAGAGTACTCATATTTTGATAGATCCTGGAGCCACGTCGTCATTCATCGATAGACAATTTGCTACTCAGCTGGGTATATCACCATCAGAAGCATCATCATTCTCAGCGGGGTTGGCTGGAGGAAGCCAATTACCCTGTACATCCTATCTTCCCAATGCTACATTTGCGCTGGGTAAGTATAAGGATTCAGTGGACCTATATGTTATTGATATGACACTCTTCACAGTCATCCTGGGACAGGATTGGTTGGAGAGGAGGAATCCACATATTGACTTTCAGTCCAAGAACATGACGATCACCAGGACACACTCTTCAGGTTCCAGTGTTCGCACAATTCTTTTCAGAGTTTATGATACTCAGAAATCAGATGGCCTTCCTGAAATGGAACTGGTCAGTGCCACCACGATGAGAAAGCACCTGCGACGTATACGATCCAGTGGGTCGGCTGAAGAAGCCGTAGCTTATCTCTTTTTTTCTCTCGGAGGTTGATGGTGAAGTGGTCATGGCAACAACTGACTCAGACACTACCATGGAAGACCCAGAGGTCACAGCAGAACGTGATCGCGTCAGAGAAGACTTTTCAGATATTTTCCAGGAGGATCTTCCAGCTGGCCACAGGCCAGAACGGTTTGAAGGTGGATATCATTGCATCAACATTGAACCTGGGCATAAGCCACCATCACAGCCAGTACGAACTATTCCAGTGCCTATGATGGAGGAGCTCAAACGGCAAATCATCAAATATTTCGAGTTGGGTATCCTTCGTCCATCATCATCACCATATGGGTGCCCAATCATTTTCGCTCCTAAGCCAGGGGGGAAGTGGAGGATGATTGTGCTGTGATTATCGTGCCCTTAATAACATCACCACAAAGGACACGTATCCATTGCCACCTCATGATACCCTTCTTGAACAGCTTAAGGGGGCACGCTGGTTCAGCAGATTCGATTTCAACCAGTTTTTCCATCAGATTCCTATTCATCCAGACGACATCCATAAGACAGCAATACGAACTAGATATGGTTCATACGAGTGGACAGTGATGCCCTTTGGGTTAACTAACGCTCCTGCGACCGCTCTGCGTGTTGGAAACCGAGCATTCTTTGACTTCATTGATCAGTTCTTAGTCATCTTCATGGATGACACCATAGTGTACAGTCCAGATTTTGACACACACGTGAAGCAAGTTCGCCAGTTCCTACATCGCTGCAGAGAGCATCAGTTCTACATCATCGAAGACAGAATCCGTGCAGTCATGGCTATTCAGCCTCCAGTATCCTATGGCCCAACCGTTGGTAAACAGCCTCTACGCCGCATGGCTAAAGATGGCAAATCTTCACTTCGGTCATTCTTGGGCATGGTCGGCCAGTTTATTAGGAGATTTATTCCAAAATTCTCCAAGATTGCCGAGCCACTCAATCGTCTTCTGAAGGATAATGCAGAATTTGTCTGGGAATCTGAGCAGCAGCAGGCATTTGACAATCTCAAACGTGACATCTGCAATGCTCCGGTACTACAACTTCCAGATCAGAAACTGCCATCCATTGTGGAGGTCGATGGATCAGGCACACACGTTGACCAAGTAGTCTTACAGGATCAAGGCAAAGGTATGAGGCCGTGTGGCTATCACAGCGTAACACTTTCTGACACACACAGAGACGCTGGCCTATTCCTGAGATTGAGCTATTTGCCATTGTGGAGGGCTTCCGGTTCTTTCGCCACATCTTGCTGGGAGCTCCAGAGACTATCGTTCGCTCAGATCATCAGCCACTGGTTTATTTCCAGTCCAAATCCACACTAAGCCCCAAACAGGCGAGGTGGTTGGATGAGCTCTCCGAGTACAACTTTCGGATTGAGCACATTGCAGGCGGGAAGAATAAGGTTGCAGATGCTCTTACACGTATTTCTGCCCTTTTCGAACTCACCGATAGTCTGCAACATCACATTGCCTCATTGGCAACTTCATCAGCTGATATAACATCTACAGACTCTACATTTATTGCTCTTATATCTGCATCATCGGGTCATCAGCTTCACGACATTATTATATCACAGTATGATCGTGGCCCATTTGCACAATCTATATTGTCCAAGCTGGCATCAGCGACATCGTCACAGACTGTCAGCAATTTCGAACTCATTCAGGGATTGATATATCGCAAGACCATTTTTGGCAGACAACTTTATATTCCACCTACTGCCAAAGTTCCTACAGATGACGGTGAGATCACACAGCTTCGCCACATTCTACTTCATGAGTGTCACGCAGCAACTATTTCTGGTCATGTAGGCAAAAATCGCATGCTCCATTTATTGCGTAGCCGATATTACTGGCCAGGAATGACGAAGGCAGCAATCTAGTACATTCGGGAGTGCCCCGTGTGCCAACGCCAGAGAACGAGGAGACACAAACCTTATGGCCAGTCACATATTCGCTATTGTGTGCCTAAGACAAAATGGCTTGATGTATCTCGTGGCTGGATTACTGATCTGCCTATCACCACTAACGGGCACGACAATATATTTGTGGTAATGTGCCAATTTGCTCATCGCTGTCATCTCATTCCATTCAACATGACTTGGACTGCTCAGCATACTGCTTCTATATATATGCAGCATATCTTCAAGCTCCATGGTCTTCCGAGGAACATCATTTCAGATCGAGATCCCAGATTTATTTCTTCATTCTGGCAAACACTGTGGAAATCTACTGGTACGAGATTGTCTATGACGTCTTCATACCATCCACAGTCGAATGCAAGCAATGAGAGACGCCATGCCTTCATTGAGGACATCCTCAGGTATTTTACATTTTTGTTTGATGCATGATTCACCAACCTCCGGTTTATAATTACTGATTAGAAAGTATTTTTTTTCTCAGGTGTTGTTGCAATGATGCTTCAACCAATTCATGGGAAGACAAGTTGCCTCTGGTGGAGCAGCAATCAACAACACAGTTTCTGCTACGACTGGTTACACACCTTTTTATCTCGACTCCATGGCGCAGCCACTTTCGCCTCATGATCTGGCAATCACTATTCCGCCAGAAGCTCCTGTTCCAATACAGAATGCTATTCGTTCGCGAGATCACTTTGACCAGTACTCGGTTGTTCATGCCAATGCGGTAGACAATAATTATTTGCCGAGCAGCAGAAATCAACCGAGCCAGATTCAATAAGACTCACATGCCCCGACAATTTGCAATAGGGCAGAAAGTTCTTCTACGGACTGAGTTTATCCAATGGACTGGTTTGACAGAGGCAGGCAGACACTTTAAACAGCCATATATTGGGCCGTTTACCATATCCAAAGTTGTCAGCCATGGACGTGCTTATGAGCTAGATTTCGGGGATCTCGACATTCGTATCCATCCGGTTCAGCCTGTATCCAGAATAGAGTTATATAATGACTCGATCCAAGCACCTTTGCCTCTGCCACAGATGATCACCGAAGAAGGGCAACCATTATTTGAGATATCACACATTCTCTCAGATAAGATCACTAGAGGTGTCAAGTACTATTTAGTGCGGTATGCAGGCTACGGCCCTGAACATGACACCTGGGTCAGAGCCACAGAGCTGACCAATGCAGCAAACATAATAGCTGCCTATGAATTAAGCCTATTGCCCTTACTTCTTGTAATATATACTAATACATGTCGATCATCTCTTACCCTGCTCTTAATGGTGTATCATTATGTTGTATCAGGAGCAGGAAATTGATCCTTCCTTGCTGAGGTGTAGTGAGCCTTGTACCAATTCATACCCTTGCACAGATACGCATACATGCGGGTACCATATCTGTGGATAATAAAAAGCTGCTATACTGCCTTTGCCAGACCGTGGTTTGTCATTCGGATCTTTGGCCAGTCATTCTGAACTGCCGGAATGTTCTGAGGTAGATGGAGTTGTGATCCTGAGCTGTGTTTTGACACACATGACTAAACAAATTCACATTACAGTAGTACATTGTCGAATCCATCTATGAAATGTTCGTCAGAGCGCGCGTACCGGACCGAAAAAGGAGTTTGGCAGATCGGGTGAGGATTTAAAGTGGACTCATTGAGAGACCCTCCAATATCTCCTTAAGCAGAGCCTTCTCCGACTGCATTAAAAATCTTATCCACTCCGCCGTTGACACTCCAGAGCAGGATGGAGGGGAGGAAGGGTGGATGCACTATATCGCCGTGCATCGTTCGTTAAATCGTCGATAGCATCGTTCGTTAGATCGTCGACGGCAAGCGCTATATCTCTCCGTAACGTAAACCTCGGAAGATACCCTGAGCGTCACTCTGAAATACGAAACGCCAAGCAATCAGGGGGGCTACATCCTAAGAACTGTAGGGCTAAAAGCCTAAGGTGAGGGTTTAAAGTGGACTAAGTTCCCCCCGATATCCTAAAACACCTTGAGGGACGCCTCATCGGTGTAAGTGGCTATTACCCTTCGGGTGGCTAACAGCGATTTAGGGTGGCTTAAGCCACCTTAACGTTTTCAATTATTACGGGAGCTATCGGTACCGGAAGCTAGATTTTTTTAGCTCAAAATGACGGCGACATTGTCTTCTTTTAGACACTATGTGCACTATTAGGCGAGCCCAAGTTCCCGGTGAGCAATTTTGGGAAGTATCCAAGAGGGTGCAACATTTAGTAAAATTTGAGCGATTTTCCCGGTTTTTGCATACCCATGCTACTTCAACCGAGATTTTGAGGGTCAAGATGACCTCGGATCAAACTTTTGGCAAGCCACAACAGAAAGAGCAGCTCGAGATCTTGACAACACAGGTCTCCAAAATTTGAAAGCGTCTTAGAGGAAGCCCCCGGTGAGCTAATTGGCTTAAGGTGGCTTAAGCCATCTTAAGGAAAATTGGGAAATACCCACCCTACTTCAACCGAGATTTTGAGGCTCAAGATGAACTCAGATCAAACTTTTGATAAGACACTGCAGAAAGAGCAGCTCAAGATCTTGACGACGCAGGTCTCCAAATTTTTAAAGCACCGCCGAAGAAGCCCCCATGGGCCCTTTAAGTTAAGGTGGCTTAAGCCACCTTAAGCTTAAGCCACCTTAAGCTGCGGGTAATAGGCATAAGAAGACTGGCCAGTTCAACGACAAAGACATCAAAGACACATATAAAAGGTATGCACCCTATATTGTGAGGTCACAACACTTCTAAGAAGGGAGATCTGTCAGGGATATGACCGATGACATACGGTAATCACCCACTTATAAGAAAACCGTAAATTCAGGCCGTCGGCTTTTCTCATCAACTTGGGTACCCCCTTCCCCCGCCGGCGTCCTATGGAATATGTTAAGAATAGTGACGACCGCGGTCGTTTAAGCCAGCCAACACATTCCATAGCCATCCACGTGCCATCCGTACATAGCCAGCCACATTTCTTAAAGTTTTGAAAACCTAGAAAATGGACCCCGAGAGTCGTGCACAGTTGAAAGAATTAAAGCAGGACTTAGCCGATGATATTATATCGGAATCAGACTATTTAGCATCATATTGCACTGTGCCTTGATTTTTGCAGAGTTTTATTTAAAAATCTGATACAAATAGCATTTGCCTACACCATTCCGGTAAAATTTCCAGCCTAGATTTCTTAATATAAATGAAATGTATGAAATGCCCCTCAAGATAGGCAGCCAGCGCACCATATTTCTTATTTCAGGGTGATTCCATAACAAAAAAGTCCGGACTTTTCTCATCAACTTCAGGTACCCCGAAAGGCTGGCTGGTTCCTTAGCATAGGAGTTCCTTATTACTGAGTGAATACTGTATGTGTCATAATGTCATACCTGTCATACCATGTCATGCCATGCCATGCCATGCCATGTCATGTCATGTCATGTCATGTCATGTCATGCCATATCATGTGTCATAATGACATACAGTCGTCAAAGTATTGTCAGTACGGTCGACTATGACATGTACAATCATAATGTCTGTCATCCACCTAAGGTGCGTGACATCTGTCATCGAGAGGCCAAGTATATGGCATCGAGATGGCGAAGCAAGACAAGTTCTTGAAGAACCGAAGTGTCCTGATAAGACGCGTCTTCGCTTCAAGCATGCACTGAACAGCATGCGAGCATCAATGGCTATATCGACCAGCCGATGCGGGAAGTTCACCTAGTGCTCTCGGGTTCACAACCCGATGGTGGTAACGCATGAGATGCGTGAGAGCATTAGAGATATGAGGAGCATTGGGCTCAAGCAAGCACTTCTGGTCAACAGACTGCTGCACTCATAACCCACCAGACTATTGCGTTTTGATGTTACCGTTCAATAACAGCAGCGTCACACATATTGTTCGCATAGAACCGTGACAGTCGGGGCGATGGGAAATTCCATGGACGACAACGCCAACATCGCTTTGCCGTGTCGCCCCTCGCCAAGGGCGGCAACTGGCAACAACAACATGGACGCCGCGACAACAAACATTTCGGCATGCACTCCGTGTCCTTCCACGTCGTCTCCAAAGCATTTTGGCTATTACCCTTCGGGTGGCTTAAGCCACCCTAACAACGATTTAGGGTGGCTTAAGCCACCTTACTTAACGTTTTCAATTATTGCGGGAGCTATCGGTACCGGAAACTAGATTTTTAAGCTCAAAATGACGGCGACAATGTCTTCTTTTAGACACTATATGCACTGTTAGGGTTGGAAATCGGTGCGGGGATTTTCACTGTACGAGCCGGGTCAAATCATATATCGTCATGGGGCGAAAGTGCTCTACGACGGGATTTGAACCCGCGACGTTCGCTTCCTTAGTGCGACGCTCTAACCAACTGAGCTACGCGGAGGATGATGATCCTCTCGCGCATTTCAGTGGTACTCGTACAGATCGGACTGTTACAGATCGATGATCGACTATGCGTGTGACATCGACGACGACGTACCAACATCGCGACTGCGGGCGTCTGTCATCTTTCGATCCGTGACATATCTCCCCTCTTTAAAGTGGCGTGACCTCACGACATTCGTGTCGAGTTACTTTTCAGAGGTCCGACCTCAAATGTGATGACGTGGCAGCCTGCGATGAAGCTGGGCAGCAATTCTTGGGATGCAGCCCATCGCACCGAAGGTGCATCGCAGTTCTTGGGATGCAGCCCGAATCCACGTCATCAGCGCGGGTCACATCGTGCCCATGCATACGCGATCGTAGCGCAGGTCACATCGCCGTGCCCGAGCATACGCGATCTTAGCGTAGGTCACATCGTGTGCCTTATGCCGTTAAATCTGAGGCGGTTTCCGAACCGTCGCTTCGATACCAATGTTAGGGTTGGAAATCGGTGCGGGGATTTTCACTGTACGAGCCGGGTCAAATCATATATCGTCATGGGGCGAAAGTGCTCCACGACGGGATTTGAACCCGTGACGTTCGCTTCTCTAGTGCGACGCTCTAACCAACTGAGCTACGCGGAGGATGATGATCCTCTCGCGCATTTCAGTGGTACTCGTACAGATCGGACTGTTACAGATCTATGATCGACTATGCGTGTGACATCGACGACGACGTACCAACATCGCGACTGCGGGCGTCTGTCATCTTTCGATCCGTGACATGCACTATTCGGCGAGCCCAAGTTCCCGGTGAGCAATTTTGGGAAGTATCCAAGAGGGTGCAACATTTAGTGAATTTTGAGCGATTTTCCCGGTTTTTGCATACCGCCATGCTACTTCAACCGAGATTTTGAGGGTCAAGATGACCTCGGATCAAACTTTTGGCAAGCCACAACAGAAAGAGCAGCTCGAGATCTTGACAACACAGGTCTCCAAAATTTGAAAAGCGCCTTCGAGGAAGCCCCCGTGAGCTAATTGGCTTAAGGTGGCTTAAGCCATCTTAAGGAAAATTGGGAAATACCCACCCTACTTCAACCGAGATTTTGAGGGTCAAGATGAACTCAGATCAAACTTTTAATAAGACACTGCAGAAAGAGCAGCTCAAGATCTTGACGACACAGGTCTCCAAATTTTGAAAGCACCGCCGAAGAAACCCCAATGATGTCTGTTACCCATCTGTTGGCTATAGCCAACATTGGGGCCCCTTATGTTGGCTGGAGCCAACATAAGCCTTGCTGACAATGCCGGGAGCTGTCGGTATCGGATTGTACATTTCATTAGCTCAAAATAACGGCGGGGATGTTCTCTTTCACACATGCGTTAACAACATTGGGACGCTCGAAATCATCGGCGAGAATTTGGGTTACTATTCAAGAGAACGTGAATTTTTGTGAAATTTCCAAGGAATTTTGGGTGTTTACATACCCATGTTACTTCGATCGATATTTTGAGGGTCAAGATGAACTCGGATGAAAGTTTTGACAAGACACTCCAGAAAGAGCAGCTCGAGATCTTGACAACATGGGTGTCCGATTTTTCAATGCCCTTCTCATGCCGCTCACATTGCTCAGTTTTCTTATGTTGGCTGCAGCCAACATAATGAGCATTTTGTATTTTCGCGATCATACCCCAACTCTAGGGCACAATTATGCAAGCCCCCATGGGTGTAAGAAGGTATACCACGTATTGACATTTTTTTAAAGGTCTAGTAGCCCTTCAAACAACATTACTTTGGAGCAATATGTACCATTAACCATGAGTAATATGCTTCAGAACTTTGGGTTTTATGTTGGCTGCAGCCAACATAAAGATGGGTAAGAGACAATGAGCCCTTCAAGTTAAGGTGGCTTAAGCCACCTTAAGCTGCGGGTAATAGGCAATTTGTACTGGGATGTGTCCGTTGCCCTCCGGGGTTTTGGCATGACTCCGCCAATTGTCCCACCGCCGACATCGAGTGCGACGAATGCGTGATTGAGCAAGCCGACGACGCCGACGTGGACTCGTGTCCGCCTTCCAGACCGCCTTCGACGCTGAGGACGACACGGCCTTTGCTCGACTTTGTGCCCAACATGATCACCCCTTAGTTCGGCAGGACGAGGAGCCTTTCAGGTTCTCCGAGAAAATTGACGTGGGCCTTCGGGCACAGTACGCAGGATTGACGCCCTCCCAACCCTCTCTCCTTGCTACCCGCGTGCACGAGGCACGCACAGCTCTCCGCGAGCTAAAGCAGGTGGCTGGTGGTGCTGAATCAGCATCTCAGCACTTTCCGATGGTACATTTCGGCTCGGCCACGCCCGCCGTGATCGACGCGGAGAGCGTCGTAGAGCCTGAGCCGCAGGTGACAATCAGGGAAGATATCTTCCTGGGATTGGCCGGCCCGGGGCCGTGTCACGGAGGCCCGGGCCGAAGGCGGACCGAAGGAAAAGTTGCGGATGGCCCGAGTCGCATTGAGGGGAAAATCAATAAATTTCCAAAATTTTATCGATTTTTGACAAATTGTCATACTTAAAATTAAAATTTTGCGCCTGCGGCGGGCAATTTTGGGTTCTGCTGGATTTGACACTGCGACACTCAAAACTGTCACATGTCACTTCCTATGGTAGGCTGGGTGACCGTCACCACTAGACGGAAACACCCGTTAGGTATTTATGTATGCCTCCTTTTTATCTATGAGACTTTTACCGTTCCGATTCCGTAACCCTTAACTCAGGGTTTATCTCACCAGTTAGATATATATTACCGCCGAACTATATATCTGCCAGGTTTGGTCCCACTTGCGCTTTATTTAGCCACTGCGAGATTGCCACCATGAGTGGCTAAGCTCGGACGCTTGGGATGGAGTGAGGCGCTCCGCGCGTGAGAGTGCCGGCGGTCACGGGTATGGCCTAAATTTTATGGGTTGATTTACGGCACGCTGCACCGGTTGGAGAGCGATTTTCTACGGGTCTTAACGTTGGATTGGTTTACTTTTTCTGGTTGGATCCCACACCGTTGCGTATTGGCCGCCGCTACCACACGACTTCCCGGAATTATTTGATCTCTCACGGCTGCCGTATCGGCGACCCGCGCGTTTCTTGGCCGCCCGAAACTGCCGCACATCTCACGTTTCATTGCCTCACTCCGCCCCTTCAGTCCTTCTCACTATGGTTGCTTCTACTCGAGCCACCGCTAGCATGGCGAGTCGTCGACGCGCACTAGCCACGATTTTTGATTCAGCGGCTGCGAGACACGCCAACACTCCAGCCACGCCGCCGGCAGCTCAGCCGGCTGCCAATTCAGCAGGTGCTGCGTTCCTAGCCTCGGTGCGTACACTTCAACGGGAACACTTCGACATGAAGGTCTCCAAGTCCGTTCGTCAAAAGTTATTCGAGGACAAGAACGGGCGATTTTCAGGAACTGAGTGCCACGCATCCGCACTCTTCGCCAGGATGGTCTCTGCGCTGCAGACGGCATTTGTCACAGAGGACATTGGTTTTGCACCCCTTTTCCTGCTGGACAATGCTACCCTTCCCGTCCGCGTGGAGGCTGGATATGTCACCCTGACTGTCATACTTGTCAGGTGTCATGTCCGGTGTGTCATTCTCGGTGAACCTGCTTGTGTCCTGACTAGGGTATTTATTCCCTTGTATTATCTATTATTGAGTTCGTTCTATCTCGCCGGCGGGGAGCGTTCTCCCCGTGGCTGCTGTGCTGTTTCCAACAGGTTTTGGTCCCACTTTACGCTTGCGTATTGTGATTTTTAGCGTAAATTTTATTCCGTATTCACTCTATCTTTATTTTGAGCTCAGCCATCTTTCTCGCGGCCTACGGAATCTGATTTTCGCTTTCGCTTGGACGGTCCGGCAGTTACGGGTATTTACGGCTGAGTGGTATCGGCATTCTTATTCGCGCGTTCGCTTACTTTGACGGATCCTTTTTCCGCGATGGCTCTCGCAGATATTTTGCCCGATGAGGAGCTTCGAGCTCTTTTGTTTTCTTGCGATGAGAAATTGGAGAAGGTGGATTCCCTGAAACGTGTCCAGCTCATTTCATTGTGCCAAGCCCAGGATAGAGCTCTCGCTCATTTTCGGAGTGCTCCGCAGATTTTACCGCAGCCTGATGCAGTTTGCGACCCGGTCATTTTGAGCATTATCGTTGTCTCTGAAGGCACAGCAATTGGTGGTGCTGTGTCCGATCGATTTGTTTCTTCAGAAGTCTGTTTCTGTGAGAAGGGCGTTGGAAATGGACCCGTGGATTTAGACACCCGATCTGTTTCTTCGCAGATCACCACTACCAGACCCGCGACTGGGCGTTCCAGTTCGCGCAGGCTCACGCGGCAGGCCCCTCCTGCTCGCATTGAGCGTCACCATTTTCACTCCGTGGGTTCCGGATCTCCTATCGTTGAGTCAGAGCAAGATATTCACGCAGTTTTTGACAGTAGTGAGAGTGAAGATGAATCGGGGTACCCACTTGGGTATTACGATGAATCCGGCGACGATTGGGAGGAGACTGGTGGCCAGAGACTGGGGGCCTATCCGACATTTTTTCCTTCACAGTTGGAACAACAGCCCGCCCTGGACACAGGCTTCCAGGGCGACTACTATGGTGGAGTTTTAGAAGTTTCAGAAACTGAGTTTTCTCCGCAGCAAAATATTTCTGCTGGTAGTGCATCTTTATTTCTTGAGGACGTTGAACCAGTGGACGAAGGTTCCGATTTTTCGCAGGACCACGAGCATAACGATTACAACGAGTACGACTCTGGTGGTGCTCGTTCTGATTCGCACGACGACCACTACGATTACGAATCTGGTGGTGCTGGCTACGACTCTGATGGCGGGTATTCTTCTGGTTGTTCTTAGTTTCTAAACGGACAGGCAGGGCACTTCTCGTAGATGTTTCGACCACTAGCTGAAGTAGGAAGCTCTTTCCGGTGATTTTCGAGATTTCATTTGACCACTAGCGGGCAGCAGCTCATTTCGGACAGCCCTCATTTATCCCTGGACGCATAGACGCGGGATCGTGGCTACATTTTGTTCTTTGCTAA
>LGRX02032563.1:0-17593 GCA_001247695.2 Cymbomonas tetramitiformis | reverse complement strand
CTTTCAGAAAATTACAGCCTCGCACAGCCACTTGGCCCGTTGATTGACTGCAGTTTTTTTATTTTTGCGTTTGGGTACGATTTGGCGACTATACCTACCTCATTGCTCACAACTTTCGCTCAAGAACTCCGATGACAGTTTCCGCCCGTCAAAATGTTCCTCTCGGTGTCTGCTTTCAGAAAGTTGCAGCCTCGCACAGCCACTTGGCCGTTTGATTGACTGCAGTTTTTTATTTGTGCGTTTGAGTCGATTTGGCGACTATACCCTACCTCATTGCTCACAACTTTCGCTCAAGAACTCCGATGACAGTTTCCGCCCGTCAAAATGTTCCTCTCGGTGTCTGCTTTCAGAAAATTGCAGCCTCGCACAGCCACTTGGCCGTTTGATTGACTGCAGTTTTTTATTTGTGCGTTTGAGTCGATTTGGCGACTATACCCTACAATGAATGAGCCAAAACGACCGGAAATTTGTAACGATGCCAAGATTCGAGAAGTAAAAAAAACATATGGCACCATAGATCCTACGAAACATCTCAGTGACGGAAATTACAAGAGACATTGTCAAGACATATGGACAAAACAACAAAAGGAAGATCGAATAGTTGCCCAAAAAAGACAACGCTACCTCAACGTTAAATATGATCGAAAGGTGGAACACAAAATATCACGTGTTGAAAATTCGCCTTGTGTTCTTGTGATAGGTGGCGAGAAGCAAAAAAGACAAGATGTCAATTCTCTTTCCTTGGTAGAGAGATTAGATCTAGTGAACAAAACTTGGACCACCTCCAAGTCCTTAACATCCAAGCGTATCAGGAGAGTGAACGCTGCCACACTCAATCAAAAAGTTTACATCGTAGGCTTGGCTCAAAATGGAAATAGTGTAGAAAGGTATGATCCTAGTAGAGACACATGGACTACCTTAGGAAATTTGCAGGAACAACGCGTGGAAGCTGAGGTTGTCGTAGTTAATGACAATATGTATGCTTTGCTTGGTTACAAAGAGTCATCAACAATATACGATCAGAGCTCAATAGAGAAATACGAAATAAATGGTGACTATTGGTCATTGGACCTAGCCCCAATGGCTACGGATCCACACAGGGTCACAGGGGCGGCGAGGGCAGTTGCCTTTCAAAACAAAATTTATGTCACGGAGAAAGACATCATGCAAGTATATGACCCAAGTGTAGATTCATGGTCAAAAGCTCAAGGTTTCACACAAGAACGACAAGACTATGCTTTAGAGACTTTAAACGGGCACTTGTACGTGATAGGGGGGGTAACACTGAGGGAGGAGGAGGAGGGGGATCCGCTAGATGTGGCCATAAGCTCTGTTGAAAGGTATGACCCACAAAGTGACTCTTGGGCTAATGTCGCACCCTTACGCAGAGCAAGAGAAGGTGCATCTGCTATCACAGTGAACGGCAAGATTTTGGTGATAGGTGGCTATGGCCCAGATGGAAAAGGCTTAGATATTGTGGAAGTTTATGACCCTGTACTTGATATGTGGTGCGACACAGAGTTTCCAAGTTTGCCAACTCCACGGGCATATGTGGGTTTAGCAAAAATAGATTGAGATAAACTTTTTATTAGTGTAACTTTAAGCAGTCTTAACACGTAGCAAGTTTTGACTTGACTCCACAGAATGGTCTGATTTCATCACTGAATAGCCTAAGAAAATTTGTTGTTTTCATCACTTAATAGCCTCCCAAAATGGGCAGATTTCATCACTTAATAGCCTAGAAAACTATGTTGTTTTCACCACTTAATAGCCTCCCAAAAATGGGTAGATTGTATCAATTAATAGCCTAAAAAAATCTGCCATTTTCATCACTTAATAGCCTCCCAAAAATGGGCAGATTTCATCACTTAATAGCCTCAAAAAATCTGCAATTCTCATCACTTGATAGCCTCCAAAAAATGGGCAGATTTCATCACTTAATAGCCTCAAAATATCTGCAGTTTTCAAAATTGGGCAGATCTCATCTGACGCTTAAAAAAATAAACCCTATGATATATATTGAGTTTTTTGGACATGATTGTTTACATACTTCACCAACTCAAATTAAGTTTATTGTTCCAAATAGGTATTTCATAGACGAACACCTTGATATGTCATTTGTCGCGATTAGTGCGATATAACATCAAAATTGAAATCATTTTCTTTTGCATATGTATTGTTGGTATTGTTGTACATATAGCAAACTATTCAAATAACTTGATAACTTGATAACAAACTATGAAAATTAAGAAAATTTCGCATCAAATCAAAAAATTCGCCATGACACGTCTACAAAAGCCTTTTGTTAAAAATCTCCGAAACTAAAATTCTTTATAAAAAATAAAATACTTAAAGCTTTGCACCTTTGGAGCGAAGCACGGCAAAAACAATGTTTGCTAACTCTTCTGGAGTTGCTTTTAAAAGAGAAGTGCTAACAGAGTTCACTGCAGGCACCATTGTTTCTGGCGTGACAGCCTGAGCCTCGGTCGTGGCAGCAGGGCTTGTGCCTCGGCACCAGGAACATAATATTTTGCCTGCTGTCTCGGTGGAGTCACATTCATGACAGGTGTGGTCATGGTGACAGAAGACAGGATGTCCTCAACCCCGAATCCCGCACAGAGATTATACAGATAAGGGGCGTGTGTCGGCACTTGTTCAGTTGCCAACTCAACAGTTTCACTAACATTCGTTGTGCCACTCGGTCCAGCTTCATCTGCATTCAGAGAAACTCTCCCACGCTTTGCCATCACCTCTGCCAGCGTGTCAGAAAAATATCGGCTATCTTTAGGAACATTCTGCCGTGCCTCGTAAACCCGCCTAGTCTGCTCTTCTACCGTGTCAGACACGTCAGATTCTTCATATGGCATTTGCCTTATCTGAGTGTCCGAGTTCACAATCTGGTTATTAAAATACCTGCACAGACAGTCAGATTCGACAATGTTAAAATCCAACGATACAGATGCGAAACTCAAGATGTGAAGGCGCATAATGATCCGGCCCACGTTCAGTACGTGGGCCGGTGAGAGACATTCACTCGTGAGTGCCGGTTCACGTTCAGTATGTGAGGAATTCAAAATTCATGAATCTCTAGAATTTAGAATTTATACCGGGATCGATCGAAGTAGGAAGTCGAACTCGGGAACATGACGTCGGTGATGTCCGTGTTCACAGTTAACGCGGGCATGATAACCATCTTCCACAGACTCTCACAACGTTGCTCCGACAATCCACGCCCGTCAGTGATGAAGTCAATACACAACACATATATACTTGCCAGACCGTACCATGCGTTTTAAAGTAGACTTAAAGCTCGCGAAACTCCTCTTCATGCGGAAACGTCAGAAAACATCTGCCTTCGCGAACAAATTGTACTTCGTCAACTCCATCCTCCCTTTCAGTTGTGAAGAACCGTAGAGAAGGTCATGTCCAGCTCGGCCTTAATGTCTGCTTTGCTGACGTTCTTGTTTATTTCGGATAATGGCGTCCTCTAATCTCTGTACATTCTTATGGCGGTAGCCGATCATCCTGATACGTGTGTGTACCTTATTGTTGTATTAAGATATTTGACGACAAGATTCCAGTTCGACTGACGGACGACACCTTCCCATCCAAGTGCAGACTTCAAGGCAGCGTGAATGGCGTCCTTCTTGATGTTCGTGCCGCCGCCAGCACACTGCGCGTGCCAATGGCCTTCTTCATCCCCTTGCTCGTAGACACACGTCATGTAGTCCAAGACCTCCAGATAATCAGCTCCCTTGTGGAACTCGTCCTCAGGTAAATAAGTAACCAGTTTCGAAAACGTTATGCTGAACTCATGATAACAGATAACCTGCAGCTGGTTGCTTTGATTTTGGTGCACGCTTGCCTTTGCTGCGATAGAAGTAGTTCCAATGTATGTACGTTGTGCTGACTTCCGCGTTGCTGCTGTTCGTGAAGGTCGGGGTATAATGTCAAAATCAGAATCATCAGCGTCCTCATCGTCGCTACTGTATACATTCAGGTGAGCTCCTTCCTCATCAGCGTCTCCATCTTCGCTGCTAAGTACGGGATTCGACTGCCGCACACATGCATTCAAATTTAACCTGTCAGCGACATGTTTCCTTTTGGCGGCGCGCCACCAGCTATTACAGAACGAACATTGCTTTGCGTCACGCTCTTTTGCGTCACGCTTTTTGCGTGACGTATACAGTAGTGTAGTAGTTTACAGCCTAGCTTTGCGTCACGCTTCGTTTTGGGAGACGTATAGTGTATTAGTTTATAGCCTAGCTTTGGGAGACGTATAGTGTAGTAGTTTATAGCCTAGCTTTGCGTGACGCTCTTTTGCGTGACGCTGGTGGATGAAATCAATTTGCGTCGTTGAGATGAAAGCTGCAAACAAAATTTCAATCGCAAATATGTTTGTATATATATTTACATATATTTATAAATATATCGACAGAATGTCGTCTGAATAATTAATATTATAAAATGTAAAATATAAAATATGAGGTAAACCGAATAAAATATGAATTAAACCTTTGTTCGAACCCTTGACTGTCGATCGGCACCATCGATCTGACGGAGATAATTCTTTTTGACGAGGATCGAGGGGGGCTGGATCGGTGTTAATACTTTAAATCGACGACCACGGGTAGCTAAGCCCTTAACACTTTTGTGTATAAATTTCTAGAGGTTTGATTTCGTAGAAACCAGCTATGACTTATTTTGGGTGACGATAGTCTTAGTGGGAACATCAACGCGGTCGGTTGATGTTCGACTTGGACTTCGAACGCCAACGCCAGAACGCAGAAGGCGCATGCCATGCCATGCTATGCCATGCGATGCGAATGCCACAGAATTCAGAACGAACAACTCCTCACAACCAAAATCAATTTTGGAGATTGATTTTTCCCCACCTGTACGTTCACGTACCCCCTATACAAAACTAGACCTACTGTACTCTATAGTTTGGCTATCATTGGCTATCATTGACTAACTTTGGCTATCTGATTTGGAATTATGACAGCCCTGTCATCGGGGGGTCTGTGGGGGTGTCTAGGGGTCATAAAAATTAAATTTTGCCGATTTCATCGCCGGTGGGGGTCCCCTTCGTCGACCCCCCCAAATTTCAGTAGGTTTAGGGTTTAGGTTCTGGGTTTAGGGTTTAGGTTCGAGAAATTACGTGAGAATTACGTCAGAAATCGTAATTTAGTTCAAATGCGTATTTAATAAAATAGGGTACCGGGTAGTAGGGTAATGGGCATTTCTAAAAAAAAATTTAAAATGCTATAAGTTTTTTTACAAAAATACTTTTCTTCTTTTGAAATACTTTTCTAAACAACCCATTACCCTACTACCCCTTACTTTTTATATAAATAAATATATATATAAAGATAAGTAAATTTATGTTAATCTCTCATATTCCCTCATATTCCCTCATATTCCCTCATATCAAAATTTGCCGATTTAATCGACGAGGGGGAGTCCCCTACGTTGACCCCCCAAAATTTCAGCAGGTTAAATCGCGGAAATAGCATCGTCTCGGTCATCTCGGTAAAAATGCGTATTTAATAAACGGAACGATAGGGTACCGGGTAGTAGGGTAACGGGCATTTTTAAAAACATTTTCTATTTCATAAAATTTATTCTACAAAAATACTTTTCTTCTTTTGAAATACTTTTTAAAACAACCCATTACCCTACTACTCATTACCTTTTATTTAAATAAATAAATGTTAATTTATGTTATTCTCTCACATTCTCTCACATTCTCTCATATCCTTTTTTTTAACTTTATATTTTTATAAATTTATATTTTTATAAAATTATATATTTATAATCGAACTGAATTCATCGCGTGCGCGTTTGACTGTCGCTCCGCACATAAATCCAGTCGGCATTCGAATCCAGTCACGGCATTCGAAAATCAATGCAGTCGAAAATCCAGTGCAGCGAGTCAAAATCCGATCTGGCGGGTCAAAATCCCGATGCAGCGGGTCCAAAATCGATACAGCGGGTCAAAATCGATGCAGCGTTAAAATCCAAATCTGGCGGTCAAAATCCGGTACCAGGTCAAAATCCACGTCTGGCGGTCGAAAATCCCGGTGCGGCGGGTCAAAATCCGGTCTGGCAGTCGAAAATCCGGTCTGGCAGTTGAAAATCCGGTCTGGCACCCCAAAAATCGACCTGGCACCCCTAAAACCAAAACTGTCATTAAAGAATATCTTAACTTCGAGGGACCACCCAATAGACACGCGTGTTATCGCGATAAGATAACATAATGTCGTCATCTGCCGTCGCTCAATCAATTTCGACGCTTGTCATTCGTCAATTAATGTTTATTACAGTTTCCCCGTACGTTCACTACAATAATTTTAAAAATAGTAAAGTAAATTCCAAGGTAACCCCCAAGAGCCACTGCGCCGCCCTAACGCCCCGCCGCCAAACCTCACAATGGAGCGCTGTGAAAGTGTAAACATTTCCGCTGAAGAATATGAACATAGGAAAGAAAAGGCGAAACCTCTCCTGCACACACTCCAGGCGTACGTGTTTCAACAGCAAACCGAGCATCCATGTCCGAAGTTTACAGGTCAAGGCGCGTCCGGTTCGATCGAAACATGGGTGAAAGGATACCCAGCAGCCTCGTTCACAACTGCAGTTAAAGTAGACTACTGCAACACAGTATTTGAAATTCCCATGAAACCCACGCCTCACCAGTTAAGTCTTATTCTTTCGCACGTTGATCCTGTCGAGGGTGAAAGGCTAGTTAGACACATGCACACCCAGCGCGCAGTACAGGAACTCGCGAAAGCACAACTGTCAAACGAACAAGCCCACGAAAACAAACCGCTTTCTGAGATGACAGACGAAGAAATTGAGGAGCGCCTAGCCAGGCGCCGTGCTGCGAAAGCCGAACGTGAGGCAGTTGCGATCGCGGCTGCCGACTCGCTTCTCACCCCCACTCCCCCTCTGAGACCTTCTAGCCCCTCTGGTTCTAACAAGTCGAGTGGGATCTTGGCAGGTCTGCTCGGTAAAAGCTAAAGGTGAGCTTTTTTCCTTATCACGATCTTCTTGGCTTTACTTGATCTGCCTGTTTTTAACTTGATCTGCCTGTTTTTAACCTGATCTGTACCTGATCTGCCTGCTTTTACTTGATCTGCTTCTTGTATGTTCTTTCTTTTTACTAACCCCGCAGGAGAAGACGAGATCCCCCCGAATAGAAAGCCTAGTGGTCCCCCCACTCTAACCCATAGACTGCAGCCTTCGGGTTTTATGCGACTTGTGGGAGGGGGGATCGCCGCCTCAGGTCGGGCTATGTTAGCTCCGGAACGGGGCGCATAGTTACCCGGGAGGTTTTTTCCGGGGGATCTCCAGGTAAAGTATACCTTTCTTTTTAAGCCTGTGCTAATATTATGTTTGTGATCTAACTGTTTGTTTGTTTGTTTTTGCAGGATCACCATGCCCCCAAAACGTCAGCGCACAGAAGAACCGGAGTGGCTTGCATGGGCTCTCGACACCGATAACAAGGAGAGCTCTGCAGCCCACTACCACCCCGACCAACATGGAGCGGTCTGCGCCCATGGCAACACTGCTGAGCTCAAGCAGTTTGTGAGTGAGGGACCATGGTGTTCCGAGTGGTGGATATGGCGGCGTATCGGCGGTGTCGTTTCATATTTTAAGACTCGTGAGGACAACCTTAGGAAAGAGTTGAGCCAGGAACTCTCCAAGCTCAAAAAAACGGTGACCGATCTTGGACTGCAAGTCCAAGGTGCTGCTGGAAAGGCTGCTTTTTCCCCGCCGCCGCCGCCAGCAGCTGCCATGACGCCGCCGCAGTTTGGCTCGGGGAACACCGCCGGTTCGGTGATCGCCGTGGACGAGCCCGAGAAACGGAAGATCGACTTCGACTCGGAGTGCATGCGCCGAGAGTTTTTACTTGCACCTGATCGTCTGACTGAACTAGACGTCCGATACATACTCTATTTCAAGGAACTTCTTGAAAACAAGTTTGTCGTGATCGACAAAAACAAGATATGCATAGAATACCCTCGTGATCGGGCAGCGATCCCTGACTTGTAATACACTTTTTGAATATTATTTTCTGCTGATCTTACATGATCCTGTAATATTTTTGTTCAATACCTTGCTTGTAATACTGTTTGCATATAATACTTGCTTATCTTGTATATTATTTTCTAGCATATCTTGCATTGCCTTGTTTTTTTGATAACTTGCAAGTAGTATTTTCCAGCCTGTTTATTTCACATTTAATATTCAGCATATCTTCCCTTGTTTGTTATTTTCCAGCAGTTATATTCTTACATAGCTTAATAGTTTTCAGCATATTATGCCTTGCTTGCGTATAATATTCATATTCAGCCGTTGGTGAAAAGCATAATAGTTAGCATTATTTTTCTTGCCTTGCCTATTCAACTTGCCTATTCAACTTGCGTATTCAATAGTTAGTAAATAACATATTTACTTAGCATTATTTTTCAGCATATTTTGCTTTAATAGCCGACTTATCTTGCGTGGTAACTTGCCTTAAACTAGTAGATAAATTTCCAGTATCAGATTTAATTAGTTAGGTTGATAAATGCAAAAAGTTTTAACACTGATTTTTCAATAAGCAAAAAGATACAAGTGAAGTTGAAAATAAGCATACGGATGGACCTTGTTTGAGTCAGAACTTTTGATATACTTATCCAAATCACTCCCAAAATTTTTTGTGTTTATCTACATTTTAATACGGACATTTTGAGCTATTGAAAGCCCCAAAAAGATGAGTGCAAATGTCACAACTGAAAATTGCTCTTGACACTCACGGAAGCGGGGTGGACCTTGTTTGAGTCATAACTTTTGAAATACTTGACCGTTTTGGCTGAAAAAAAGGGGTAAGAGCTTTTTAATAGACGAACATTTTGACATATCGTATGCAACATTTGGAGCAATATAACTTCCAAACTGAATATCATTTCTTTTGTCTTTAAAATAACCGAAAATAATAGGTTATATTCATCGGGTCATAACTTTTGATATACTTATCCAAATCACTCCCAAAAAGTTTTGTGTTTATCTACATTTCAATACGGACATTTTCAGCTATTGAAAGCCCCGAAAAGATGTGTGCAAATGTCACAACTGGAAATTGCGGTTGCGGTTGGTTTTATTGTTTGGGTCATAACTTTTGATATACTTATCCAAATCACTCCCAAAAAATTTTGTGTTTATCTACATTTCAATACGGACATTTTGAGCTATTGAAAGCCCATTTTCTTTTTTTCTAATCAGGTTTTATGCCGCATTTTTGTCTAATTGAGCTTGAATTTTTTTGAGCGCCGCCTCTCTTTCATCTTCGGTATATTCTAAACTATTCAAATATTGAGTATAAGCCGTGTTTGGTTCGTGGGCTGCGACTTCCGATAATTTTACGATATCTACCTTGAATATTTTTGAATAAATGTTTTCGGTCATTTTTCGGAAGATTTGATTTCCGATTCCAAGAATTGAGGTCATTTTTTTGCCCAAAGCCGATGATGTAAATGGTCTTGGTGGTTTTGCGTTTGTCTCTAGAAGATGTTCTCGTGGATTGTTTTTATCCTTTATCGAATCATTGATATACTTTTGCACTAATGGATTTATAGTGTAATCAATTTTGAAACTATTACCCGTTTTTAAATCGTGAATTCGCATATGTCCATTGTTAAAATTGTAGTAGTTTGCATTTTCATCGGTCATTTGATTATCACTTTTGACCAGTTTTACATTGTCATAATCTATTCGTGGAGTAAAGCTTAAGGACTCTTTACTCAAATCTTGTTTTGAATACATCCCGATGCTATAAAGCATAGCTATTAAATGGTCCATTGAACTCGGTTTTGACTTTCTTAATTCTAATTCTTTTTTGAAAACATTAATAAAGTCGTCGACATAATCGGTGGTATCACTTATTTTTTATTAATCTTGCTTCCTTGTATGCTTCGTTGTAATATTTTAGCTTGTAAATCAAAAAATTTGTAACGTTCGATTCCAATAATTTTCATTAAATCCTCGTTCTTGGTATTATACAACTTGGGAGTTAATTGAACTTGTTTAATTCTTGTCGTTTCATTTTTATATGCCGTATTTAACATTTCAAGTATTTCTTCATTAGTATATTTTGTATACAACTCCGTCCATTTGGTTGCTTGCAAACTAAACACCTTGACAAAATTGTTGACAACATTTTTCCATTGCTTTTTGGTAGCTTCGGCAATGCCCTCATCCGAATCTAAAATTCGGGCAATCGCATGCATTCCCCGGGGACTGGGGCATACAGGGCAGCCTTGGGGCATGCATCCCCCGGGGCATGGGGCATACAGTGCAAACATTGGGCAGGCATCCTTGGGGCATGCAGTGCACGGGGCGTGGGAACATGGGGCATTGGGGCATACGGTGGAGTTGGCTGGGCTTCAAATTCAGCCGCTCGTTCGACAATAGCATCGTAGTCGGCGCACAGCTGCTCCAACACCTTTTGCTGTGGGTGCACGCATATGATGAGTTAGTGTCAGTGTTTGTGGACATGACGAGAGGCTAGTAGGAGAGAAATACCTTCTTGTTCAGACGCGCCTGTTCGGGCGTCTCAGACAGCCTTGCCACCGTGTTTTCTACCCGGGTGACCATGGCGTGCGCGAGAGCAAGGTCTTCTTCGCTGTATACGCCTTTGTAGCCCTTCTTCTGCAGCTGGTCGGGATGACTTAACATTCTGAACCTGCAAATGTTCAGTCAGCACATAAGGGAATTCAGTGATCATCACCACGATGCAGTGAGTACAACGAGTGAGTACAGTGAGTACAGCGAGCTCACCTTTTCCAGGGGAGGGTGTTACTGTGCCGGTAATGTGAGCGCAGCTCCTCGGTGGCAAAGAGCTCGTCAGTGGGGAGCCTTAGCACAAACGAGGGCTGTTTGGCTCCAGCGATGAGACCCTGATGTTTACAATAAGATACAAACTTATCAGCATAGGATATGCAGCACAAACGACGAAAGAAACCACATTAGAGGGCATCCTTGGGGCATGCATCCCCTGGGGCATGGGGCATACAGGGCATCCTTGGGGCATACTTCCCCTGGGGCATGGGGCATACAGGACATCCTTGGGGCATGCATCCCCCGGGGCATGGGGCATACAGGGCATCCTTGGGGCATGCATCCCCCGGGGCATGGGGCATACAGGGCATCCTTGGGGCATGCATGCCCCGGGGCATGGGGCATACAGTGCAAACATGGGGCATGGATCCCCCGGGGCATGGGGCATACAGTGCAAACATGGGGCATGCATCTCCCGGGGCATGGGGCATACAGGGCATCCTTGGGGCATACCCGGAGAATCTCATGGCTATCCGGCCATTCTGGTTGCTTGTTCGGCGCAGCCGCCCTAGCCATCAAGCCGCCCAGCAAGGAGCCGCCACCCTGTGCAGCAGCTGGGCGGGCATCTGCAGGTGGGCAACGTGGAGCCGGCTTCCGAGGCTGCTGATGTGGCGGCTGTGCTTGTGCCACCCGTGCAGGACCAGGCGCTGGGTGGGCAACTGCGGGTGCTGGTGCTGCTGCTGCTGCTGCGGCTGGTGGTGGTCTCGCAGCTGGCGCCTGCTGGTTCTGTTGGTGGTATTGCTGCTGGTCTTGCTGCTGCCGCTCTCGCTGCTGCTGCTGCTGCTGCTGCTGGGCCTGCTGCTCCTTGGCCTTGGTGTTGGATGCGGCCATTCTCCTGGCAATAGAGGCACGCACACGCTGATATTGCTGCGACTGCTGTGGTTGTGCATCCGGTGCAGGACCAGGAGCGGGATGGGCATCTGCGGGTGCTGCTGGTGCCTGCTGGTCCTGGTGCTGGTTTTGCTGCTGCTGCTGCTGCTGCCGCCGCTCTGGCACACGCTTCTGCTGCTGCTGCTGCTGCTGCTGCTGCTGCTGCTGCTGCTGCTGTTGCTGCTGCTGTTGCTGCTGACCAACTGCGGGTGCTGCTGCTGGTGCTGCTGCTGCTGTTGGTGCTGGTCTGGCTGCTGGTGCTGCTGGTCTTGCTGCTGCTGCTGCTGGTGGTCTTACTGCCGGTGCCTGCTGGTCCTGCTGCTGGTCTTGCTGCTGCTGCTGCTGCTGCTGCTGCACTGGCACACGCTTCTGCTGCTGCTGCTGCTGCTGCTGCTGCTGCTGCTGCTGATGCTGGTCCTGCCGCTGCTGCTGGTGCTGGTGCTGACGCTGCAGATGGGCAGACAGCACGGTGCAGACATGCGAGTATGCCATGCATAGTTGCAGCCAAGACCATTTAGGTGACACCCTCTTAGGATGCAGCACTCGGGTGAAGTTGAGCAACCTTGTGGTGAGGTCATCAACATGAAGAGCCATCCAGCTGTCCCGAATGTCGCCAGGGGCGAAGAGTCGGACAACTGGATGGAGGGCCTCTTCTGGACTCTGGTGGACCTGATTTGCCCCACTCAGGGCATGTCCTATGGCCTCATCCACGTTTCCACCGACTTGATGGACACATGGGTCCTCCTCTGTCTGAGTGGCGGCATCCTGTGTTCGCTGTGCCTGCTGCTGTGCCTGCTGCTGGTCCTGCTGCTGGTGCTGTGCCTCGGGCAAGGAGCCGCCACCCTGTGCAGCAGCTGGGCGGGCATCTGCAGGTGGACAACGTGGAGCCGGCTTCCGAGGCTGCTGATGTGCCTGCTGCTCCCGGCTGCCAGCAGCCCGTGCCTGCTGTCCCCTCTCGACTGCTACACCATCCCCCATCCCAGGTGTCTACACAGTGCCCCCCCCAGAATGCTTGGGGCAGGCTTCTGCGCAAAATGCGTGCGTGTCCACTGTGCCCCCCCCAGATGCGTGTCTGTCAAAAGTGCCCACCAGATGCGTGTGTGTCCACCATGCCCCCCCAGATGCAGGTGTCTACACAGTATCCCCCCCAGATGAGTCTGTGTCCATTGTGCCCCCCCCAGATGCCCCAGATGCATACAGGGCATCCTCGGGGCATACATCTGCTGGGGCCTGGGGGGGCATAGAAGACAAACATGAGGCACGCATCTCCCCTGAGGCCTGGGGCATACATGGCAACCTTGGGGCATGCATCCCCTGGGGCTTGGGGCATACTGTACAGGGCATCCTTGGGGCATGCATCTGCTGGGGCATGGGGCATTCAGGGAATCCTTGGGGCATGCATCCCCTGGGGCATGGGGATGGGGCATACATGGCAACCATGGGGCATGCATCTGTTGGGGCATGGGGCATACATTGCAACCTTGTGGCATGCATCTGCTGGGAAATGGGGCATGCAGGGCATTCTTTGGGCATGCATCTGGCTGGGGCATGGGGCATACGAGGGGCAACCTTGGGGCATGCATCTCTCTTTGGGGCATGGGGCATACAGAAGTGCTTGGGCATGCCATCTGTTGGGGCATGGGGCACTACAGGCATCCTTGGGGCATGCATACCCCGGGGCATGGGGCATTCAGGGCAACCTTGGGGCATGCATCCCCTGGGGCTTGGGGCATACATTGCAACCTTGGGGCATGCATGTGGTGGGGGATGGGGCATACAGGGGCATCCTTGGGGCATGCATCAGCTGGGGCATGGGGCATACAGGGAATCCTTGGGGCATGCATACCCTGGGGCTTGGGGCATACAGGGCAACCTTGGGGCATGCATCCCCTGGGGCTTGGGGCATACAGGGCAACCTTGGGCCATGGGGCATGCTAGGGGCAGGCGGGCACGCACCTGCAGGAGCATGAGCAGCAGAAGCTGGTACATGGGCTGCCCCACCCTGCCGCTTCACTTGTGCTGAAGGGGCACACACAGTAGGTATCAGGCGAAAACCCCTTAGTTGAAGAACTTCTTAGTATCAGAAGAAAACCCCTTGTAGACAGATTGACTTAAAAGAAGACAGCGCAGAAAACCAGAAAACCAAAGATGCATACGGTGACTGTGGGAAAGGAAATACCGTTTCTGTCATCGCGTTTCCTTTTTTTTTTGGACCGCAGCCGCGCCAGGCTGTTGAGGCGGACCAGCATCTGTGGAAGGAAAGATGCGTTCTTTAAAAGAATAAAAGAATAAAGAAAAAAAGAAGACGATGAGGGAAAGGCAAGTAGAAGCAATATTCTTACCTGCGGCTGGGTGAACCTGCGTGGGAAACAGGGAGTGCCCAGTCATCCGCTCGACGCGGCTAAACCCCTCCTGCTCCAATCTGCTGCCGCGGTGGACCTTGAAGTCACTCCTGGCGAAATGATACTCCAAGGCCACGCGCTCATGGATCGCGTGGGGGGGGTCGGCGTCTTGAACGGTGTACAGCCCGGTATCCGGGTGCCGCGACTTGATCCTGGAAGAAAAGAAACGTACGATGAGGTTGAAGCAAGAAGCTGACGAAAAGTAGGGCAGGCAGGTTAGCATGCGTACCATACAACATGCTTCGTGGTTTGATCACCACGTTTGGCGACGGTGGTGTACTCCACCATGCAGTCGCCGCATGCTGGGAACACGACGGTGTACCAGTTCGGTCCCTCATGTTGCCTGCGACAGCGCTCGATTTCTTTTCGACTCTTCAAGAAGTCGAACTTGCAATCGACGCAGAGGTCGACCAACCAGCAGCCGTCAGCATCTTGTTCATCTCTTCGCGTGCGGTTTAAGACTTTCTGAATATATTTTCCCTCAGCAGCATCTGGGTCAACGCACGCGCCTGGCATTTTTGCGAGAAAGAAGGAAGTAAGAGGTAAAGGTAAAGGTAAAGGGCGGGCGCTGCGAAGGTTAAATTTTGTTAAAGCTTGCAGTGGGGGATACCATGGGGCATGCCCGCCGCAGCGGCGGGCATGCCCCAATCGTACGAACTGTAGCGCAGAGAGTCGAGTTTCAGGGATTTAACAACAAAAGTCGAGGCATCATCGAATCTAGGGAGCGGTCGTTTGGATTTCGCCAGGAATCGCCGGCGACACGAGCGTGGCAACGCTTGTGTCACGCCTTCATGAGGTCAGGTCGCGATTTCAGGTCACCATGACGCGATCGGGCCATGACATCCTTCCCACCTGGTGTCCGATAGGCTTTATCGAACTGTCTGCCTGCCTTGGAATCTTGAGGAGTGGGTACTTGTAAGCTTTTGGGATGATGCTCATGCTCCACCATCCCAGACCATATGCACCGCTTGTTTCCTGAGTATACATATCTGCAAGGACTGGAACCCTGTAAAAGTCATTATCACAAAGCTTCCGGGCAAAGGAATGCCCTTCATCTGAATCCGCACCCTCTTCGGAAGAAGAACTCATAACCCTGCATGTCACCATGCACAGAAAACACAAATTAAGAAACGTAAATCATGAATGATATAAATATAACACGGCCCTGCTAAACAACATCATATCATATCTTTAGTAACTTCATCTCTGAGCAATGGAATTATGTACACCAAACTTTGGCCCGAGATTTTCCCGGTTACCGCAGAAGGGTTTTATAACTTCATTCCAGAGCCTAGGTACTAGGTTTGTCCGTTTGCACGGCCGCGCCATTCCCCCGTTCTAGAGATGAATAACAGCAGAATATTTGAGATGATTGCATAATTATACACAACAAAATACTACAACAACAAAATATACACAACACAATATACACAACAAAATATGCACAACAAAATATGAATAAAAATATCATATATACACGTTGTGTCCTATTCGTCCGCCCGCAAGTACAGCGGGGAGGGCTCGCGGGTGAAGCCATGGCCACCCCGGATGCGGCCTCGGCCGGGGGGAGCACGGTGGGGTGCAACAGGCTCCCCCACGTAGAGCTCATAACGGTACGACCACCTCCAGATCATAGGAGGTGGTGGTGGGGGAGGAGGTGGTGGTGGTGGGGGAGGAGGAGGCGGTAATGGGGCAACTGGAAAATAAAGCGGCAGAGGAGCAACAAATGCAGAATCATATGCGGACCGACTCAGTCGGTTCCCGCACATCTCCAAGAACAGCATATGGTCCTCAGGGAAAGGAGTGACTTCTCGGGTTCGCTTTGGCATCTTTACCTTTAGCTATGTGTTTGAGAAGCTCTTGAGTTTAAGACCTATAAACAACAAAAAACACAAAATTGATTTAGCCATGTCTTTGATTCTGCCGCGCTGAAAAGGAAGAGCTGAAGGTGAGCGACTCATCCGCGGATGAGTCGCCCGAAGAATAGAGGGAGCTGAAGGCAGACTCATCCGCGGATGAGTCGCCCGAAGAATAGAGGGAGCTGAAGGTTTTTTTTTCTTGGACCAGCCGAGCTGAAATAGCGTGAGGAAAGGCTTCCGCGGATTCAGTACCCCATTCGCGGAAAGGTAATCCGCGGACAAGCACAAACAAAACACCTTGCCAAGGAAATAAACAAAGAGCGTCAGCATAAAGAAAAGTCTTTCTTCCGCGGATTCAGTATCGCAAATATCACAATGCGCGGAGAGATAACGCGTGAGTAATCCGCGGACAAGCGCAAAGAAAATAGCTTGCCAAGGAAATAAACAAAGAGCGTCAACATAAAGAAAAGACTTGCTTCCGCGGATTCAGTCTCGCAAATAGCACAATGCGCGGAGAGCTAACAAGGGAGTAATCCGCGGACAAGCACAAAGAAAATAGCTTGCCGAGGAAATAAACAAAGAGCGTCAACATAAAGAAAAGACTTGCTTCCGCGGATTCAGTATCGCAAATAGCACAATGCGCGGAGAGCTAACGCGTGAGTAATCCGCGGACAAGCGCAAAGAAAATAGCTTGCCAAGGAAATAAACAAAGAGCATTACCATAAAAAAAAACTATTGAAGCACAAGTAGTCCGCGGGCAGCCAGAGGCATATTACCTTCGCAGCCGCTACTTTTCTCCGGTCAACGAAGAAAAGGGCCTTGCGACTGAAATAAATAAGCTATGTACTTTCGTTTTAGATCGAGATGACCGAATGATGATGACCGCACACGTGAATCATTTTAGACCGGTCATTACATCTCGATCGGATTCTGATTATCGGAAGCATGATGACACCGATGACCAGGAAATTTTGTCATGACTGCTATCTCACATTTTAGACAAATGAATATCGAGTATTTAATTATTGTAGGATCGAGCATGAGACTGCCTACTTGAATTATCATCGATAACTGCATTCATGAATTCATTTCTTCAAAAATTTAGACGACGCATGCACCTCCACTTCAAATGATTATTCTTGATACAAGTATACGGAAACAAACTCAGATATCACAAAATGGTAAACAAGCTTGTACAAATAGGCAATACGAGGAAAATCATAATATCATACAAATAGATACAAGCATAAAACGAACTTCATCCAAGCGACCGTTCCAAGAGAGGAGTAACACAATCGAATCTCTTGAAAGTCGTATCAGCTTAAAGCATCGTGATAATGAGGTGGTATCTGAAAGAAAGCGTAAAGAATATTTCCGCAGACCCATTTTGAACCGTCCAAGAAAATCAGGCTTCATTGGTAATCAGGTATATTATCTCTTCTTATGCCTTGCTTTTGATATTCTGATATGCCTTCAGCGCGGCGACCCGGCGGCGACATCCGCGGATTAGTCGCCCTTCGGGCCGTAAGGCAACCCAGCGGGCGACTAATCCGCGGGATGAATGCCCTTCAGCGCGGCGAC
>LGRX02032562.1:0-64959 GCA_001247695.2 Cymbomonas tetramitiformis | reverse complement strand
CTCACCTTATGCCCCCCAACACGGCCCACAGTCACTGCCCATGACAGCTGTGTCGTGGGCAGTGATTTGAGGGGTGCTTAGGGGTCACACGCCTCACTTTATGCCCCCTCGACATGGCCCACAATCACTGACCGTGACAGCTTTGTCGTGGGCAGTGATTTGAGGGGTGCTTGAGGGTCACATGATTGTGCGCTTACTAATTGTTTGCTTGACTTGTTTGCAGGACATGGAGCAGCTTTCGAAGACTGTATGGTTGCTTAGGTTGCTAATCTTATCCGTTGCTTGTTAGGTGATCGTGCGTGTGGCAGGCCGCATGCACATTAGTTTGGATATGTTGTTCATTGTTAGTTTGAGCCAATCGCATTACGACGTATGTATGTATGTTTACACTTGGCCATAGGGTAGGGGATGTGACATCTGTCATTTTTCTTAAGTGTCATAGGGTGGGGTGTGTGTCATCGGTCATTTTGCTCAAGTGTCATAGGGTGGGGTGTGTGTCATCGGTCATTTGTCTTAAGTGTGATAGGGTGGGGTGGGTGTCATCGGTCATTTGTCTTAAGTGTCATAGGGGTGGGGGTGTCATCGGTCATTTGTCTTAAGTGTCATAGGGTGGGGTGTGTGTCATCGGTCATTTTTGTGGTTAAGTGTCATAGGGTGGGGATGTCATCATTATTTTGCTTAAGTGTCATAGGGTGGGGTGTGTGGGTCATCCGTCATTTTGCTTATGTCATAGGGTGGGGATGTCATCGGTCATTTTGCTTAAGTGTCATAGGGTGGGGGGATGTGTCATCGGTCATTTTTCTTAAGTGTCATAGGGTGGGGTGTGTGTCATCGGTCATTTTTCTTAAGTGTCATTGGGTGTCATTTTTCTTAAGTTTTCTTAAGTTTTCTTAAGTTTTACTTATATCACCGACGTATAACTCCATCGGCCAATAGCTAATTGCAACGCTACAATTTATACATATGGAGGCTTGTAGGGGTTTATACGCAAAAAGTTAAGAAAAGATAAGAAAACTTAAGAAAAGTTAAGCAAACTTAAGAAAACTTAAGAGAATACTTGTAATAGTGAGAGAGCCAAGTGGCGGATCCGAAGCAAAGATACCTCCAGTAGACCGATGGACGGTGGCTCCGGGCTCAACCAGGCCCCTGTCACCACCGCCCACGGCAACCAGAGATGCCGTAGCACTGGCCAGTAGAGAACAACAGAGCATCGAGGACATTAACGCACACCGGAGAAAACTCGGCGGCGCCCGTGGACGGTACATCGGAGCTGCTAGTGGCGATGCCCCCCTGTCAGAGTCATGCTCAAGAGCGTTGAAGGAGTCAAAAGCCACTTGCTGCCCGCCGTCAGAGTCATTGTCAGAGCCTTGGTCGTTGTCAGAGACTTCAGAGCCAACGTCAGAAGCCTCAATCCTCATGCCAGCAAACAGCGGAGCCGGTGCAGAGTCGCCAAGCCGGAGCGATGGGACAGAACCAGGCAAGCCGAGAGAGCCAGGGACAGCCACTGGTGGGTCATGAGCCGTAGGCACACCACCAGCCACGAGTGCAGAGGGATCCCGAACCGCAGGCGGTGGCGGAATCGAACCCCGTGCACCCGAGTGGAATGTGGCTAGAGGAAAGTGAGCCACGCCGTCATCGTCAGCTGCCGCATCCTGAGCGGAAGCCGCCGCATCCTGAAAGTGCTTCAGAGATGTGGGCTCAGCCGGCACAAAGGAATGCGCCGACAGCTCGCACACCTCTGGGCGACCCTCCATCGTGCAGAGTGACTCGAAGGCGTGCTCATCCCCCGCGTCATAGAAACGCTGGAAACGAACAGCCAGGCAGTCAGTCTCGTAGTCTTCAACCGCACTACAATAGTGGGCAGAGTGAAGACCGCCGTTGGGGCATTCAGCATGCCAGTGCTTCAAACCACTTTTGGCACACACCGCATTCTGGCAGTGGGGCACGAAGGCACCACTCTTCTTGTCAAATGAGACAGGAGGAGCGGTGCCAAGCGGCTTAACACCAGCACGATGAAGCTTGGCAGCAGAGCGGGTAAGGTGCTTGCCCGCAGGCGGAGGCCCTTCCCGCTTCTGCCGCTTCAGGTCACGAATGTCCTGTTGCATGCGCTCCAGCTGCTTCTGCAGACTGGACAACGCCGCAGCCAGGTCAGACGCGCCATCGCCGAATGACAGAGCAGAGACAGGGGCGTCAGAGACTTTCAGGCCGTGGCGGAACTGCTCCCGCACACGAGCCTGAATAGTCAGGAGAGACACGCCCTGCCGCTGGTCAGCTCGAGCCAGAGAGTTAGCCAAATCACGGTACAGCCACGAATCGCCGAGAGCCTTCAGAAACTGCCGCTTCACCGCGTCCTCTGGCAAGTTGTGGGAACGCTGAACGTCCCTCAACAGGCCATTGAACTCGCGGATGCCACGGTCAGGATCTTTGCTGCTGGGGATGCGAACCGCCAGCAGCAACTCAAAAGAGTCAAAGGGTTCCGAGCGCTCCTGGAGCATGCGCACCACCTCAAGGGCAGCGCGCTTGCCATCTCCAGGAACGTCGGACCCAGAGGCCTCAAGCCAGTCACGAGCAGGTGAGCCAGGGCGAGCCAGAAATGTCAGAGCCGAGAGCAACAACTCATTTGCCTCATGCCTAGCCTCAACTGCCATGTCAGTCAAGTCAAACAGGGGAGCAAACGCCGATGACTGGAGCACAAACTGCGTGCGGAGCTCATGCATCAATTGTGAAAAAATGTCCACAGCGTCTGCCTCTGTTCCCGCAAAGCGCTCCGATTTGTCCCCAAGAATTTTAGTGGCAACGGTTTTGGCAACTTTCCTGTCGAAACTGTCACGAGCCAACTGCTTACACTTGTCCAAAATCTCTCTCGCAGCCGCGGTGGTCGGAGCTGGCAGCTGCGGCGTGTGCGGAGTCGCAGCGTGCTGCGCACCGACGTCATCAAAAATCGTTTCTAATCTACGGACGCGAGACCGCGTCAATCTATTTGCTGTGGTAACCATGATGAAGAGACAGGGAAGGAGGCTGAGCTAAACAGGGAGATGGTGCAAGAACGCTTACAGCGGCCAGATAGTTTGTAGAAGCCTCAGTCGTACCGATCAAATTTCACAGGTCGTGAGCGGAACCATGAGAGCGGCCAAAATGTGTTACGTGTGGAACGACCTCGCCGGAGCCAGCGGCGCACGAAACAGATTAACTCTCGCTGCGACGATGCTTCCGTAAAATAAAATAATCCGTCATCAACTGATCTCCTGTGCAGCGAAGGCGAGCACAATGCGTGCCGCCATCACTGCCAAGTCAAAAGGCCATACCGCAAGAGTAATTCACCACCGCCCAAGTGGGCGCTCAACCCCCCCTACGCCCTACTTAGCCGAACATGGCAACAGCAAGGCGCTGTGCCATCATCAGAATCACCGGAAAGCCGGTGCGGCCTATAACCTGCGAGGAAGACAGATACGCTGTCCGGCTAAGCTCGCTAGGAGACAAACTGATAATCATATAACTTGTGTCTGGCCGAAGCTTTATGCTCTCGGAAACCCAGACAGTGAAACGATGACTGTACTACTGTACTGTACTACTGTACAGTACAGTGCTAGGATGTCACGGACACGAGACGGAAGCAGGGTCAGGCTAGGGGCTAGTCAGAGCCCATAATAACTAAGCCTAAACCCGAAGTCCAGCAGGCACCAGCTTGGAGAGGAGCACCTGAGCGTTCGACTCCGTACCCGTAAATCGGTCATGCTTGTCGGGAAAGCACTTTCGGATGACGTGCTTCGCCACGCTCTCGTCGAAGCGCTCACGCGTGAGCGAGCGAACACCCGCCAAGAACACGGCTTGGGCGGAGTTCGCAGCTGGAGCACCACCGGGCGCCGGCGTAGCCGGCGTGACGGAATTACGTGCGGCAGCGGAGTCGAAAATTGTAGCTAGCGAGCGTCGGCGTGACGCCATACTTGAGGTCAATCTAGTCGCAACCATGATGTAGAAGACTATAGAGATGAAGTGAGGGAAAATGTGGCGAGATGCGGAAGGAGCGGCGGCCAAAAATCGTAAGGCGGTTGTCGAGGAAAAGAAGGAAAGCTGCGGCGTAAAAGATTCCCCAAACGTGCATGTGGATCTAACAACGCGGCCAAGGAACTTGGTGTCGGATCTGACCAAAATTCCAACGTCTACCAACGCGTAGTACGGGAAAATCAAGCAGCCACGAGCCCGAGCTCTCCGTAAGTCCAATCAACCAGTCATGTAACTAGGCCATACCGCCCCGCCGCGTCTCTAGTGGAGCCCCTCACCCCATCTCAAGCGTCGGTGTTTAGCCTGACATGGCCAGACTACGCAGTGTCTAAATAAAGAGTGAGTGGGGCCAAACCTGTTGGATATACCCCTAGGACTCGGGATATATACACTCAGTGATAGGTTTTCTCAGAAAAGTAATAAAGTTGATAAGTTAACCCGATATAACGGGCATAAACAGTTAGGGTTCGGGTTCGGGTGACAGGCATACACACTACTATAGGAAGAGTCACAAAGCAAGCGGTGTGACTGTTCCAGCACCCATAATAAAGCATACATTTTGGTAATTGTGACAGTACCATACCACCGGGCAGTAGCCATTGTGCACATTTATCCATGTCAATGCATGCATTACTTTCTTTTGTCGTCGATGAATGTGTATTCTTGTGTGTATGCCTAACGGCTTGCTCTGTTGCAAACCGCGCAGGATCCGCGCCCGACTCCAAAACGACCTTCGTCCCGCCTCAACTCCTTTTCCCGCTTGGCCATCGTCCGACTTCATTCTCAACAACCGCCTACAAATTGGTCAACGTTTAGTTCGAACACCGACACGACGCAACGTTCGAACTAAACGTGCACATAGCTTGCGAGGAAGACAGATACGCTGTCCGGCTAAGCTCGCTGAGCATCAAACTGATAAACCCATAAACAGTGTCTGGCCGAGGCTTTATGCTCTCGGAAACCCAGACAGTGAAGCAAGACTGTACTACTGTACTGTACTACTGTACAATACAGTGCTAGGATGTCACGGACACGATACGGAAGCAGGGTCAGGCTAGGGGCTAGTCAGAGCTCATAATAACTAAGCCTAAACCCGAAGTCCAGCACACCACCCGTGGGTGTGACTACCTAGCAAAGCAGGTACAGGATATACAGCCACGAGACAATAAACAAACACCTAACATTCACTTCGGTGGAAACCGATCACTTCTAGCTGGGTGCCGGGGTCTTGACCCGGTCATCCCACTACTGGGCTAAAGCTAATCAAGCTGCCAGGATAAATGCCAAGAAACTCAGCCACTTTGAGGCTGGTCAGCGGGGCTGAGTTCAGCGGTCGGATGCAAAGTAAATAAGAGTCCTGAAGTAAATTGTAAGTTGCCTGTCACAGATTGAGCACCACCAGGCCCAAGTGGGCAAGGTGGATCCACAGCAGAAAGCAAAGCAATTGAAGAACCGAGACAAGTAGATTCCCACGGCGGTTTGAGCATTGAATAATGAGACAAAAGAACTCGATCATCTGGCGGCCAATCACGGATGCCTGCAGCACCAAGTGGTGGAATCGAAGCAAAGATATCTCCAGTAGACCGACGGGCGGTGGCTCCGGGCTCAACCAGGCCCCTGTCACCACCGCCCACGGCAACCAGAGATGCCGTAGCGCTGGCCAGTAGAGAACAGCAAAGCACCGAAGACATCAACGCACATCGGAGAAAGCTCGGCGGAGCCCGCGGACGGTACACCGGAGCTGCTGCTGGCGATGCTCCCCCGTCAGCAAGGTCAGAGTCAGAGCCACGCCCAAGAGTGCCGAAGGAGCCAAAAGCCACTCGCTGCCCGCCGTCAGAGTCATTGTCAGAGCCTTGGTCATTGTCAGAGACCTCAGAGCCAATGTCAGAAGCCTCAATCCTCATGCCAGCAAACAGCGGAGCCGGTGCAGAGTCGCCAAGCTGGAGTGACGGGACAGAGCCAGGCAAGCCGAGAGAGCCAGGGACAACCACCGGCGGGTCATGAGCCGCAGGCACACCACCAGCCACGAGTGCAGAGGGATGCCGAACCGCAGGCGGTGGCGGAATCGAGCCCCGTGCACCCGAGTGGAATGTGGCCAGACCAAACTGAGCCATGCCGTCCTCGTCAGCTGCCGCATCCTGAGCGGAAGCCGCCGCATCCTGAAAGTGCCGCAGAGATGTGGGCTCAGCCGTCACAAAAGAATGTGCCGACAGCTCGACCACCTCTGGGCGACCCTCCATCGTGCAGAGCGACTCGAAGGCATGCTCATCCCCAGCGTCATAGAAACGCTGGAAACGAACAGCCAGACAGTCAGTCTCATAGTCCTCAACTGCACCACAGTAGTGGGCAGACTGAGGACCGCCGTTGGGGCATTCAGCATGCCAGTGTTTCAAACCACTTTGTGCACACTCCGCATTTCTGCAGTGAGGCACGAAGGCACCGCTCTTCTTGTCAAACGAGACAGGAGGAGCGGTGCCAAGTGGCTTAACACCAGCACGATGATGCTTAGCAGCAGAGCGGGTAAGGTGCTTGCCCGCAGGCGGTGCCCCTTCCCGCTTCTGCCGCTTTAGGTCACGAATGTCATGCTGCATGCGCTCCAGCTGCTTCTGCAGACTGGACAACGCCGCAGCCACGTCAGACGCGCCATCGTCGAATGACAGAGCATAGACACGGGTGTCAGAGACTTTCAGGCCGTGGCGGAACTGCTCCCGCACACGAGCCTGGATAGTCAGAAGAGACACTCCCTGCCGCTGGTCAGCCCGAGCCAGAGAATTAGCCAATTCACGATACAGTGCCGAGTTGCCGAGAGCCTTGAGAAACTGCCGCTTCACCGCGTCCTCTGGCAAGTTGTGGGAACGCTGAACGTCCCGCAACAGGCCATTGAACTCACGGATTTCACGGTCAGGATCTCCGCTGCTGGGGATGCGAACCGCCAGCAGCGACTCAAAAGAGTCAAAGGGCTCTGAGCGTTCCTGGAGCATGCGTACCACCTCAAGGGCAGCACGCTTGCCATCTCCAGGAACGTCAGACCCAGAGGCCTCAAGCCAGTCACGAGCAGGCGAGCCAGGGCGAGCCAGAAACGTCAGAGCCGAGAGCAGCAACTCGTTGCCCTCATGTCTAGCCGCAACAATCATGTCAGTCAGGTCAAAGAGGGGAGCAAGTGCCTGCGACTGGAGCAAAAACTGTGTGCGCAGCTCATGCATTAATTGTGAAAAAATGTCAACCGCATCTGCCTCGGTCCCAGCGAAGCGCTCAGACTTGTCTCCGAGAATCTTAGCGGCAACGATCTTCGCAACCTTTCTGTCAAAATTGTCGCGAGCAAGCTGCTGACATTTGTCGAGAGTCTCCCTCGCAGCTGCGGTGGTCGGGACTGGCAGCTGCGGGGTGTGTGGTGTCGCAGCGTGCTGCGCACCCACATCATCAAAAATCGTCTCTAATCTACGGACGCGTGACCGCGTCATTCTATTTGCTGTGGTAACCATGATAGAGAGACAGGGGAAAGGTCGAGCGAAGCAGGGTGGTGATGTAAGAATTGCCACGGCGGCCAGATACGCTGTAGAAGTCTCAGCTGAACAGATTGAAAATCACAGGTCGTTAGCGGAAGTGTGAGAGCGGCCAAGATTCGCAACGTGTGGAGCGTCCTTGCCAGGGCCAGTGGCGCACGATGCAGATCAACTCTCGCTGCGACGATACTGCTGTAAAATAAAAAAACCAATCCGTCACAAACTGATCTCCTGCGCAGCGAAGGCGAGCACAACGCGTGCCGCCATCACTGCCATGTCAAAAGGCCATACCGTGAGAATGATACACCACCGCCCAAGTGGGCGCTCAACCCCTCCTACGTCCTACTTAGCCGAACATGGCAACAGCAAGGCGCTGTGCCATCATCAGAATCACCGGAAAGCCGGTGCGGGCCATAACCTGCGAGGAAGACAGATACGCTGTCCGGCTAAGCTCGCTGAGCATCAAACTGATAATCACATAAACAGTGTCTGGCCGAGGCTTTATGCTCTCGGAAACCCAGACAGTGAAGCAAGACTGTACTACTGTACTGTACTACTGTACAGTACAGTGCTAGGATGTCACGGACACGATACGGAAGCAGGGTCAGGCTAGGGGCTAGTCAGAGCCCATAATAACTAAGCCTAAACCCGAAGTCCAGCATAGCTTGCATTTTTGTCATTTGTGCATGCCTCATTTGTACTCGCCCCATGCCCCGGAAGCGAATGGATCGCGCGGGGCATGTGGCAAGTGTTTGTGCCCACCTCTCCGCATCCACGCGAACATGACGTTCTGCATGATTATGTGCCCCGCGAATGTTCCCGTCCCGTACTTGGATATTTTGTTTGTGCACATTCGACCGTCGTGTTCAGCGTTTCACCATGTTTGACCGTTTTGTTCCGTGCGCGGGATATGGCTAGGACTCTCCTCATTTGCCCCCATGTCGTCGCGGGTCTTCAAACCCACCTGTTGACTTGTAATTGTCGTGTTTGCCCGCGCCGGGCATGGCGTAGATTCATTTGCACAAAGCGTAGAACTCGGCCAGGCTTGACCTAATTTTTAACCTAGGAGTAGGTTAACAATTAGGTCGGGCTTCTGGCTGGTCTGGCTGATGTCATCATCGCACTACGTCATAGAAATGGTATAAGTCTACCCTGGACTTATAGCTGTGTGTAGCATTGTGCTGGTGACACATCAGCCAGACCAACCAGACGAGTACAGTAATAAGTCTTTTATTACTGTACTCGTGGCAAACCACCATTGGCTGATCGATGACGTGCGAGCGACAATGCTAGCAAATGTGATGAGTGTACTCGTGAAAAAATTAGCTAGGTGTGTATCCAAGCGAAGGGGAATAGACATGTTTATTCCCCTTCAGCTTGGGTGTATCCATATTAGGGAGGTTCCGATTTCAATTCCCGGATTACAATTTACGGGATACGCGGGATACGCGCGATATCGTAACCCGGAACGCGTAACTCGGAAACCGCTTAACCCGGGATGGCTTTTCGATTCCGATTTTTGTCTCAGCTGTGGACATTCCGAAATAAGGCCGAGAAACTCGCTTCCGTCATCCGTGTTCAATTCGAATTGTGGCACTGCAATATTATACCTTAGGTCTGATTTGTTAAATATGTAGTTTTAACTTAAGGCGGAAGGCTTTCTCTCCCGCAGTGTGCCCCTGTCCAGCGAAATAAAGATCTCTAAGATTGTATACTAATCTGAGTTATCTTTTGCTTCAAAATGTTAGCACATATTCCTACTTAGTATGTGGGTACCCATTTCGCAAAGAATGACAACCCATAGCGCAACTATTGCGGGTTTCAAATTCCTTAAATTCCACCCGCTTCCGCCAAATGAACGCATCAGCCCACAGCGAGAAGTGTGGTTGACCGTTCAGTCTGTGCAATTTTTTTTAGGGAAGACAACACATATGACATACTATTTTTGATAACGCTTCCCTCATCCGTTGCGCAGGCTCTCTTGCAAACAAGCGCGCGAATGAGGGAGGAAACCCGAGCGGAAACGTGGACGCGGTTGACATCCGCGTTTCCGCTAGAGGTGAAATTGTACTGCCAAACGGTCATCATGTGTTTATTATTGCTTATATGATATGCGTGATATGTTCATGCTGTGCAGTATGCGTCCCTGCTGGGCGTGAGTCGAGTTGGCTGGCTCGAATCACGCCCATTACCCCCCGTCACAAGAACCAGTCCAGCATCCTAGATTCCGAGCGGATCCTACTCGCGCAAAAAACATGTTGTTCCTAACACTTATTAGAATGCATATGGGAAGTTATCTTATGTTCGGTATACGTTAGTATACCGAAAACAACAGCCGCTGGACAGTGACTTACGGGCAGACTTGCATACTTGTAAGAGCGAGAGGGGATTTCTGACACAAACCAGTCCACTATTACAGATGGTTGAACGCTCGTGTCGTCGTGTGTAAAACCGTGAGATTGGAAGAATCTGGGGAAAATGCGTTATCGACGGTAAAGATCGCGAACAGTCCTTAAGCCGTAACTCGGAAGTAAATTTCTTATTTCGTAACGTGATAAGGGCGTTTATCCCGGATTTTCACGTCTACAGATTACGAGTTAAGGACAAAATCCCGAGATAAGGACTGTCTGTCATCCAGATTCGGGAATCTATGACCTTAACTCGTAAATTGTAATCCGGAAATTGAAATCGGAACCTCCCTATTCCACTATCTCACGTAATTTTCAAGCAATTTTCAAGAAAAGTCATTTTGGTCGACACAGGCGCAGGGATTTTTCTACGGAAACCCTACGCTAGGAAAATGTTTCCGCTTTGCAGAAACGTAATGACCATCGCAAATATAAAATATTCCTCCGGTGTATTTGACGTATGTGAAGTGTTGAACTCTAAAATATGTTGGTGATGAAATGTCTGATAATAGCTGTCCTTGCTTGTTGCCTGCTTTTTGCGAGAGGTGAGATACATGCCTGAAACTGCCATTGCCATGTGATCGAAAACTCAGATTTGGCGAATGCATACTCTAGCAATGTTTGCCTTACAATTGATGCTTTGAGCTTGAATCGATGCTGTCCTTTCCTTGGTCTGGTATGCCTGTCGATTGTTTAATATAGGCATTGCACGGTCTGTCTCCAAGTGTGATTAAGTGGTTGGAACGGGATGATCCACAGGGCAAAACACAACACAACCACCCGAGCTCGGCCAGTCTTGGACGATTCTCAACGACGTTGACTTGCTCACCCACTATGCGGGTTCACAAGAGTTGAAAATAATGGAGTTTTTCCGCTCCCAGGATATGAATCCTACTTTTTTTACACATATGCTAGAAGGGACTCCTGGGGTGCACAGATGTATCGAAGTGTGCGAACTACATCCCAATTGCATCGGGGTAACCGTGGACCTGAAGGTCTCGAACCATTATTGCAAATATTTCCAGGCCTTAGGCGGTGCCTTCACTGCCAGCAACAAAACGACTTCGACAAGACACTCGTCTGCCATCCGAGCGAGTATGTAGCACCTGCCACAGTTTGCTGTCTTCCCTCTTACCTGACGTCGAACTCGAGCAACGTATGAAACTTGATATGGTTTGACCGAATATCGATTCTACAAAAGGAAAGTCACACTGCACAACGTGGCCGCACCGCATATGACAGTCACACTGCACAACGTGGCCGCACCGCGTATGACTAAAGACTAAGCGAGACTAAGCCGTTGTGTGCCCGAAGTAGCGCCGCCGCCTCAGAGAGTTTCTCATCACGGGGTACAAACCTTAGTTGCAATACAGTCACAAGCGTTGAATCATCTCAACATAGCGCCGTAAGCATTTAGGGCCAGCAGATCTTGAGCGTTTGGAGGTCCTTGATCTGCGCCCAGGTGCAACTTCTGGTCCCCCGACGATATGGCTTTCCAAAGCCTTCGCAGATGGAATGGTGTTGCAGCGAGACACCAATTACAGCATATGGGGGTATTCCACCAAGCTGCCTGAGGGCACCCCGCTCACTCTCACCATGTTGAGCAACGACTCGACGACGGTCATCTCAAGAGCGACAGGCACCATCAGTGACAAGGATGGGTTATGGAAGATAGGCGGGCATGGTGTTTCCGCTGGTGGGCCTTACTCAGTGAAAATAACAGTGGAGAACACGACCCTTCACCTGTTGCAGGCTGTGCTGTTTGGCGACGTATTCCTTTGCAGCGGGGCGTCGAACATGGGCTTTGGCGTAGCGGACTCCTGGCAGTTTAACAATGTAAACTGTCAGCACGGCATTAAGGAATACTTGAATCCGCTCATCCGCTTGTTTCAATCTACGCAGGATAACCCATTTCCCATTCAGTATCCAAAGAAAGAGGTGACACGCACTGACCCTTATGCGTGGGCTCCGGCTGATAGCGTGGACACCGTGTGTGGCAAGTGCCTCGAGCATCCCGAGGAGCTCAAGACCTTTAAAAGCTGCCTGCGCTACGAAGACCACTTTTTTAGCGCTGAGTGCTTCTGGTTCGGTGTTGAGGTGGGTCTGCTGCATGCTCTGAGCTCCCGGTCCGAGTCGTTTGATTCCGGGACGTAATCTGCGACGGCATGAATAATGTACAGCAACATCCGGCGTAGTTCATCATTAATCATCACATCACTGTCGCATGAGGCAGGCGCACACACGCACGTTAAATTAGCCATACATTAACGTATTTGCTCTCAAACTTGCAAACCAGGGACTAGGGACTCCGCCGCAAACCATGGGCTCCGCTGCCTTGTTCAAACCGATGCCTGAGTCAGTGTGCTGCTGCTTGTGTGTGGCGGGGGGGATATCACTTCGCAGTGGAACGCGCCACCTTTTTCGTCAGAAGCTTGACACTGCTGGCGCTTTCGTCTTGCGTTTTAAAGCCTGTAAATAAACGTGTTATAGATACTCTCAGAGCATCACGTGCACCAGTGTGAAGTTGACCACACATATATTGCCAGCGCTAAGTTTCTATTAGGTCACTTTCCAAGCATCATAGTGCTCTCGGCTCTCCTGCACTTGACCCGGCCTGCCACGTGATATTGCCGTCGTGTGAAAAAGGGAGAAGCACTCAAATGCAGGCAACTGCAGACAAAAGTGTTATCTTCGCTCGGTGTATGTCTGTGCCTTGCTCGGATACTGAAAGCTTCTTCCTGAGAGGCGCCCGGCTGTGTGCTCCTGGCAGGTTGCTAAAGCCAGAAATAACACCGTCCCGATCGGCCTCGTGCAGGTCTCCAAGAGTGGCCTCGGTGTCCAACCCTGGAACCCACCTGGCAGCATAGAGGCTGCGTGTGGAAGTCTGTTCACCGAAAGTGATGCTAAATATTCAAGTCAAGTGATGCGAGGTAGCAACGCGACGTCACAGCTTTGGAGCAGCAGGATGGCACAAATAACCTCGATGGGTTTGGCCGGGTTTTTGTTCACCATCGGTGAGAGCAACGTGCGGCAACCAATATCGCTCCACTGCATGTTCCCAGCCTTTTTGGATGCGGTGCGCAGCAATTTTCTGCTTGCTGATAATGACAGGTGCGCCACACACGCACGCACACACGTGGACGCTTTAGCGCTAAGGATGCGAAGTATAAATAAAATGGCTATTGGTAAAATAGCGGTATGGACATCACCGATATTTTGCCTGGTAAAACCTCCCATATCATACTTTATATACTTTAAAAGACTTCACTTGGTATTTTATCATTTTCCCATGTGGAAATACCAATTGTCCCAATTCTGCCCAAGATCCGATCGGGCTGCGCTGGATTTCAGTTGAGTTTTATAAATGTTTCACCCACGACGATAATTTCACACGAAGAAACCTGAAAATCGACACGTAGGGAGGGCTCAAAAATGGAGATACAGGTTGTATCAAAGGAGGAGTAAGCACTTTACTGGACGGATGCACCTGGCACCGAGCATCATGTTCAAAAGGATATGCAACGTTGTGTATTCACAAGGCTTTGACTAATACTCCATACCGTGGTCAGAGTGCCTTAGAGCAATAGCTGTAGCCCAGTGGCCCACGCGCAATGTGGGGGACTGTTTCAAGCTTGATAACAACAATTATGTAGCAATGCCATATCAACAGGAATCGAGGAAATCGAATTCTGAGAATTGCGACAGACAAGCAATCTTAGGCATGTTCACATAGACAGTAATATTTCAGCATTACTATATAGTATATAGTATCTAGAAAGTAAGACAAAGGAAAATAATATCTGTTAATACGATGAACCCCCCATTTCAAAATACCGCAGCAACCTTACTTAGCACACACTCTCTCTGCCCCTTTTTTGTACAGCCATAGCACAAAGGTGTTGATGTAAAGGGTCCGAGGTCAGCACTAACGGGCAGGGGGGGCGATGTGGGGCTCAAAGCAGCACTCCGATAGTATTCTTGGAATTGGGTACGTCTCCTAATCAAGATCTGAAGACAGAACCACCACAGCTCCTTCTTTTTGGACAACAAACTATCTTTGCCCGAATTAGCATGGAAGATGCAACCTTGCTGCCTTCTGTGGCCTTGGCGCAGACCCTCGACCTCGGCACTCCATATACAGAGTACAACCAAGGGGAAGCCCACTGGAGGAATAAACGCATCGCCATGTCACGTGCTGCCCAGCGATTCTTGGCGTTGAATGGCGAGATTCCCTCAACAACTGTGTTGGAAGGCCCTGTACCAAGTAAGATTGCCGTGTTGATGGAAGACAATGAAACCGCCAGCGATAATGTTTGCTCAACCCCTCTCACCTTCTTCTCTTGCTGTTGCCTAAGTGTCGACGGGGGGTCTATCTAAAGACATCGCCAGGACACGGCAAGTCCACCTCAGGGAACGGTCAAAATCACCTGAGGTAAGATGATGGGCAAACAGCATTTGAGTTTTTGGGGACGAGGAGCAGATTGGCGGCTCCCGCTTCGGCAGAGCACGCGCTCCTGGAGCTTCTAGGTCAGAGAGACTGGGTACGCCCACAGGACAGCTATTGGGAGTTGCTGGAAGAGCGCAGGAAACACTAGCCCGGATTCCATGGGGACTCCTGGTTGAGGCAGGCTCTTGATACTCCTCATTCATGCTCGCCTCGTCGTGCGGCATGATGTGATAGGTTCCTGCTCAAGCCACAGGTCCTCCTCATCACCGTCGTCGCAACACACGTGGCACGATGTGATAGGTTCCTGCTCAAGCCACAGGTCCTCCTCATAGCCGTCATCGTACCACACGTGGCACGATGTGATAGATTCCTGCTCAAGCCATAGGTCCTCCTCATAGCCGTCATCGCACCACACGTGGCACGATGCGACAGGTTCCTGCTCAAGCCACAGGTCCTCCTCATAGCCGTCATCGTACCACACGTGGCACGATGTGATAGATTCCTGCTCAAGCCATAGGTCCTCCTCATAGCCGTCATCGCACCACACGTGGCACGATGCGACCGCCCCGGGGTGCCACGCATTATCTCCTAAAAGTAACCCACCTCCAGCCTCAGACCCATTGTGTGTTGAGCCACCGGCAGAGGCTTGTCAATCGGACTCCCCTGAAAGTTGTAACTCACAAGCATTACCGAAATGCGAAATATAACTGCGTTCTAGCCGGAAGGTCCTAACAGATGGGATCCTGGCGCAGCAAAAAAAAGAGCCTTTGGGCGTATGAGTATATTAATTTCCCGGCCCTATTCTGGGCCGGTCCCGGCGCAGTGGATGGCATAAGCACGACTTTGGTCCTCGGCCATCCATTGCCTCCAGCTCCTTGAACCACGGCTGTCCCGGCCAATCCGGCACTGTTACGGTGCCCTCCGCATTTCCCTCCCGTATCTGCTTCCCACCTGCTCTTGCAGCAGTCCCCACGGAGGGTTCACCTGGGTTTTCTCCCCGCGCCATCAGCTGTGTGAGAGAATACGAATCCTCCCGCTCAAAGGGTCAGGCCAGTCACCACTAAGAGTAATACCTGGGTATGTAGCTGTTCGGAGATCTTGGAGGCGAAGCGGTCCACTATATCTGTGTGGTTCCCAGTTGCTGTCGGGCGATGATCGGTCACATCATATCATCTTTCCATGCTGCTTTGCATTTGGGTTGGGAATATGTATGAGTTGGTGGTATCTTGTCACGGCCCCGCCCTGCTCCTGATTTGCTTCTCACACCCACTGGGATGATGGTGGGCTGGCTTTTGTCGGCGGGCCTCATGCCATTCAGTGTGCGGTTCCCAGTGCTCCTCGGCCCAATCAAACCATCGCCGATGCAGCCACCGAGCGTCAAGGTCCGGATTCGGAGTCTCTTCCCCCACATGTTGGCCTCAATCTGATTGTCCGTCGCCCTCACCTCGATGTTGTGCAGGTCCCGTAGCTAGCAGCCAGAGACTCCGCATCCCTCATCACGTGAGCGCGGGCCCCTCGATGCGAAGTGGGCCAACACTTGCACCATCACCTGGTTTTGTTGCACGATTGCAATAATGTATGCCTGGTACCGTTGCAGCTTCTACACGAATGTCCGCACCGAATGGATTACAACCTCCAACCCAAGATGCCCGATGTAACAGGTGAGCTCGTTGCCACTCCGAAATCCACTCTCCTCTTTCAGGTTCAGCACCCCTCCCCCCTTGCACAGTGAAATGTCTGTATAGAGCCTTGCTGCCGTCATCTCGTCAAGCTTTGCCAAAAAGAAGGCCTTGCCATTCCACTTCAAGCCCCCCCGTAAGTGCAGCCAACACTTGAGGCTTTTCAAGACCTGCCACACGAGCTTCACCTCCGCTCCTCAGCTGCGTCTACGGGCGAGCACCCAGAAGATAGAGTTCTCTTGGATAGAAATGGGCCGGTGGCACCACCAGGTACGCCGACAAACGCGGCCCGTTGAAGCGCGCGAGCGAGCTCCCTCCGCCGCTGGCCGCAATGAGCCAGTTCCTCGCCCCTGCCTGAATCTTTCCAGTTCACTCGGGTTTCGCCCTGAAGGTTCTGTTTACGGTGTTTGCCTCCCGGCAAGAGAATAGTGGATTTAGTGATAGAACAGCTGAGTAGGCTCCCAGACCCATTCTTGAGCTATTAAGAGTTGGCCTGGGGTCGCAACCTGCAACACCTCGTGGTCAAAGAGTTGCGGGGACCCACTGACCTACCTACTGTGCGCTCCCTCGCGTACCCATGATGAGAGTACCTGTCGGTACCCATGATGAGAGTCCCTCTCCCCACGCAAGACCGAAGTAGTTCGTGCAGAGCCCCTCCCCGCCTGCTGCCGCCTCGGCCCAGGAGCTGCAGGGAAGCTTCTGGCGCGCCCGGCCGTGTCTAACCTAGGCCAGGAACATGAGCCCCTGGTGCCTCTGCTGCCAGAGCCCTTCCCTTCCTCATTGCTCCAGTCACCTCGCTCTATCTTTGCCCGCGAGTCGTCGGTCCTTGACTGAGTGCCTCGCGCCACACAAGGTTGGTTGCACTCTTCAGTTTCTGCTTGGTCTTGAGGTCCTCGAACTCACAGAAGTGGAGGTCGAAGATGGCTGAGCGATTGATGTCCTGCACCAGTCCGTCGATCTTCTCCCCCATGAACCCTAGCTGTGCAGTCGAAACAGCAGAATACCGTCCCACCAGGGTTTGCTTCCTGCTCAACCCTGAGCTGGAGCATGATGTGTAGGTTGCACAAATTGCGATACACCCCCTCAACAGTGTGGACCACTTGAGAAAATGCGTCCTCCGGCTGCCCGTGGGTGAGGTTGTGTGCCTCGTTCATAACCGTCTCCGAGAATTCCTTTCTGTTATTTAAGTTCAGATAAGAAAACATGGGTGTGCGCGTGTTGTACCAGTGGCGAAGAGAAGAGTTAGGGTTCTTCCACAGTCGGTCGTAGGTCTTACCCTGAAAGTTGCTGTACAAAACAAACAGGTTTCCAGATTCTTTGATTTTGGGGCCTTTGGCACACTGGGACTGGGCGGGCTCATCACGAAGTGCCTAGTTGATTGGCTTATTACGGCGGTGGGGCGAAGTGCTCGACATACGCCAAGCAACTTGGTCAATCACTCTTTCAACCCTCCGTCGCCGTTGATGAACTTCTTGGGCACATTACCAACATCTTGCATAGTTAGTTACTTTTTGAAGTCCTTTCTCAACTGTAGAAACTATTTTTATGTGTTCTCGTTTAACACTTTTTACAGCGTGCCACACAGCAACGGTAAACTCCTTGCGCGAGGTTTCGTTTGGAACAAACGAAACAGAGCTGAGGCCTCGGAACTTAACCGAGTCCTCAAATTTCGATCTGGGACCCGTCAGGTCTTGATCTCGTTTTCTTTTTGCTTGATCTATTCTGTGTAAGCTGTGCTATTTGATAGAAACAACCACACAAATTCCATTACAATCCAATTTGAACGAAATGTGCAGCTACCAAAAATACCTCACTATTATTTGAATGAGCAAATCACTCTACGTGATGACCTCCTGGGCATTTTGGGATGTAACTGGCCAAGGAGAAGGAACCAGCAAAAATGCTTACCGACTACTACGAGCGACCCCGCAAGCACTAATCTCCCATCTATGTCCCTCGAAACCCCCAGGAGGGTCAACCAATCCCTCGTCAGTGTTGCACCGTCATCTCCTCATCTCGCATATGCTTCCGCCTCTGGCATCCCTCATGATGAGAAATAAATGAGGAGCGCTGCTCGTGTGTGCCTACTAATCTGTTGGGCAAGCTGTGCATCCATGCCTCCATGTCCGCATATATATCATCTGGCTGGTGTGACTGCAACGGTGACCGGTCATCATACTGTATATGGGTGCGTTCTCTCCACGCACACCAGGCAGGCAGGCTGGAGGATCCTTGGGGTCGCTCAGTCACGTTGGCCTCCACTCCTCACTTCCCACGATTCCGTGGAAGGAGGACGACGCTGAGAGCGGCGCACTCTGCACATGCGGATCGACCCTCAATGGGCCAAGCCAGTGAGGCGTCATTGAGTCAATGTTTTGGGGTTGTCGTGACTCGCAGGTGACCATGAGCTTCATATACAGGATGGCCACATCACCCCTCAAGTTGACTATGAAAGGAGCCCGTGGTTGTACCCGCTGCTGTCACGACCAAGGGAATTACTGGGGTGCTGTATTCAGAGCGGTGACATACGATTTAAAGGATGTGCCGGTGTTTGTATGCCATGTCAACGGCACAGATGTCACACTCCGGATGGAAGGCCATCGATGGAACAATATGAAATACTTGATGTATGGTATGCATGGTCAGCCAGAGTGCTTGCTGTTTAATGAGGAAGGTTATCCAGTGTCTGGATTTTTGCTGCGGCAGTACAACGGGAGCTTCTTCCAAGTGCGGCAAGTAGATGCTCAGATCATGCGCGATTTGATGAACCCGATTGGTAGGCCAATAAAAACTCGTGAAGGTACAACTGTACTCGAAGATGTTACCGAAAGCTATTCTCAGTTCCGAGCGCAGGACATCTATAGCCTCCCTACATTTCTGAACATCTCAAGAAATGCGGAACAGCTCCCGACTTGGATCCCAATGGCATTCAAGATGGTCCTCAACGTGTCCCAAGGGGGCTACATGCATGGCGGCGCCGGTATTTCAGCAGACGCGGATGCAAGCGCCTCGCCAGAATTCTTGGGGGGGCTGGCATACATTTGCATGCTATCGTCGATGGCAGCCCTTGTGGTGTGCGTGCAACTCACTGTTTTTTACTGGAAATACAGGTTCGCTCATCTATCAACCTCGGCGCTGACTGCTTCCTTTATGCTACACATCATGGCATCAAGTGGCATGAAGTGATGCACAGTGCTCACGAGATTGATGCTCACAGTGCTCTGCTCACTCGTGCTCTCATTTTATATATATATATATATACCTCTCGGGTTTCTTTGGAACAAATCAACATTGCATCGTTTTGTGTATGGGTAGGGAGAGGGTGCATAAGCTGCTTGAGAGATACCAGCTCATTGCCAGAACTAATTGTTGTCACCTTGACAGGGGCCCATTCTATGCCTTTACTGGCACCCCATGCATGCGATACCCAATGGAGAGCCACCGATTGGAGTTACAGCCAGTTGTGGACAAAGGATAGCCTAGCGAGGAGGAAGATGATGCACGGACTCTGGACTCGCGCGCTTAGGAGTGGGGTCCGCGGGGTGCCTACCTGATTCTGGAGGCGACCTACCTGGTATGGCTGACACCTGGTGTATTAAATTCAGAGTATTCCAGTATCGCCAGCGGGGAATGGAAGCAGCAGTAGAAGTGCAGGCTGCAGCAGCGCTCGGCGCAATTTCAGGCACAGCAGCATGCACAAACCCTGCACAATCCTGCTCCTATCTCCATCCACCAATTCCCCTCCACCATCTCTATCCCCAGCGTGTAGCGAACCCCAAGCGCAGCAGAATTATTCAGCGTTAGAGGACGATGAATGGAAAGAAAAGAAAAGGAGAAGAAAATTGTTACTCGCTCCTAATGGAGGGTATATTAGGAGGTGCACAACGGTTAAGCCTGTCCCTTTTCACCTAACTACAGATGAATGAAGATTAACACAACATCAGCTGAGCAGAGGAATATGACAGCAACAGCCGGCTATCATCTCTGCAACTCCTGGCACGTCATCTGGACACGTAGCGTCTGGGATTCCTATGAATCTGGCAGTTTTCTCTGAAGGAGTGGAAACTATGAACGTATCGCCTATCGGCGAGGGTTTTGAGACCAACAAGTTATCCCCCATCAGCAAAGAAGCAGACTCCACCGACGGCCGACTTTCCTGACATTGCCCGGATCTTCCTCGGTCCCCAACTAGCCGCTGTGCTTATCCGCGGCGCAGATAGTGCGTGCTCAACACCGAGTTCACCCGGCGATAGTCCTCGTCCCGAATCAACTCTACAAGGTGCATGACTCCGTGACGTCTGCAAAAGAAAAGTGCGGTTTCAGGCCTAAATATAATGAATAGTAACATTTTACAGATTATTTATGTATTGACGGTCACTTATCGACTTGTTGTGTAGATGTCACCACGCACCGTTGACTTTGCAACGTTGTTGTTGCTGTGTGTGTGTGCGCGCACACACAATATCTGCAATATCTGCAATGGTTTTTGTCAGCTGATCCCATGCAATTCAGCGTGTGCGCGCGCGCGCAATGCCTGCAACTCGGTCCGCGGTAGCGATCCTATTTGTTTCCCCGTCATTCGGCCGCGACTACGCTCTTTTGGTGTCGTGAAGTATCTCATCACCGAGCATAACACCGAGTTGCCATGTTGTAAATTGTACCGGCCATCCCCCCATGCACTATTCTGCAATGAGTGGGCATGCCAACGGAGAATTCTATGCAAACCCTTAACGGGGTCTGAGCGTTCAGTTGTATGCTTCTAGGTGGGTAGTGACGCGAACCCCTTCCCCCGTTTTAACGCACGTTCCGGCTGACGCCAAAAGGGGGTCGCACGTTTTGATGTGCGTTATTCTGGCACTGAAAGGGTCCGGAACCATAGAACATATACGGTACCAAGATATATAGCTTATATGAAGATATACCAGCTAGCACGGTAGATATATCTTCAAGTATAACCGTGCACCAACTATAGCGAAGTTAATTCTTAACTGCCGATCAGTAGATAGCATTCTTGCGTACCTTAGTGACCAGTAAGGAATCAAACAAACATCTCAGACCACCATGCCGAAATGAAATGAAGACTCACGTGCGAGGTTTATCGTTTCCGTGACAGTGGATTAAGTATGGGGGCGGGGTTCAATATGGGGCGTCTTAAGTATAGGGGGCAGAGTGCACGCTTTAGCGTGGAAACGAGGGGGTGCACGTTTTAACGCGTTATACGTTTTTACCAACCTAGGTATGTTTGGTAAACCAAATTAGAGATTTAGCGGGAGGGTGGGCTCCACAAGTCGGCAAACAAAGCAAACTACCGCCTACACGCAGTTCAAATGTAACGTCTATTACTTGCACGTTCGTCGTTGTCCGTTAATTTATTACACCTACCCGGCGGATGGGTCCCGGGATGAACCTCCCCACTAACCTAAATATATCATACATTATTCGGCATGCTCTTATTTGTTGCGTTCTAGACTCATTCACCATTCGCGCATGTGGACACCAACCACTTAGCTATATGGAGGACACCTGTGAACATCTTATTATCGTACGGTATATATATATGCGTATTTTCTAGCACGACATCGGGTACTGTAGGGCGCTTCAATATTCTCACGGCTCGGAGTTTGAAACGTATCATCAAAATATATTTTAAGGACAAAGTTAATACTTGAGGAAGTATCCATATTACATATTTGGATTTCGAGGGAAACGTTGGTCCACTGCTCCACTCGAAATTGACGTGGGATGAGGCTTTCAGGGTAGCGAATTTGTTTATCAAACCCTAAGGGGTGCCATGCGGTAGTCCCACCATTGCCCCGCATATGCGTAATATATTGAACCGAGTGCTGGTGTGCTAGCCTAGCGCGCTAACGGAATGATTCTGATGTATTTATATACAATACTATATTATATGTAAGTAAATGGGACCACGCACGATATCATTAGTACACGTCACCCTGCCGCCTCTAATTCAGCATAAGATTCGCTTTGGTTCAGGGTTTCGGGCTTTATATACGCATTTCGGACCCTCAAAATTTCATTTTCACAGTTTTCACAATGAAGCTTCCCCCCAGAAAGGCCTGCTCTGCTACATTCGTATATTATGCGTCCAGCTCTAACGTAGACATGGTCACCGGCGAACTTGCGGCAAGTGGATAAGACTCTGAGACTGTTCAGCTACGCACAGCCAGTGCGGTGTGGTACGCCAGGGTTGATGTCTAGTTCAGCTACGCACAGCCAATGACAAAATCCAAAATAAGCCTAAATCCGCTCGGCCTGCATGCCGAGCAACCCACCACAACCTGCCGAACCTGCAGACACACTCAAGGACACCATGTTAGAATTAAAGCACAGTGCTGTTACAATACCAAACGCCTAGTTGGAAAAAGTGCAAATGTCGGCCGCTGCGGGCAGTGGCCATTTACTGAAAATGCCCGCCGCAGGCGAATTTTTTAAAAAAAAAGAATATTCCTTCCAAAAAATCCCTCAATTCTTAATAGGAAATTTAACAATCACTACAAATGAGGAATATTGTCAATATTCTCCTTCATACCAAATACTAGTATCATCATCAATAAAATATAAGATACCATGAAATCATAAGGTACATTGTTTCACTCCATAAATGAGAATTTGCTATCTTCCTTCAAAAGTCGGTCAATAACTTCTGACACGGTGTGAACCTTAGCGCGGATATCTGAGGTTGTGAAATGCCACTTCGTCGGTCCACCAAAATGATGATTCAGGGCGTCCCGCACAAACTTATCTGAGCGATGGGGAGCTGGTGCATTCCAATTCCACCGACGTACCCCACGCAGGAGCACACGCTTTGATGTTCGAATATTCTCAGCTGACTGCTATCTGTTGTGCAGACCGCACGTAATCTGTCGGCAGGCCGCACGGAAACAGAGGGAATTCACTTCTCACAATTCAGTGAAACGAAGGCGACTGCGTGTCACTCGCCTGTCGACTGTGTCTTGTGAAGTCCAAGATACTCATACTGTTGAACTGTCGTGTGTCACTGTAGCGTGTAGGGAACATCTCATCATCTTCGATCTTGACATTATCGATCATCGGCGCGCGCCTTACAGTACTAGTTACTATTAACTGTCTCTTCGTCACTTGCAATTTATACCTTACTTTGCCCTCCGGGCCCCTGAAATCACCTTACAGGGCCTAATCTCGGGGGTTCAGGCCCTTGAAATCACTTTACAATTTACACCCCCGAAATTACCTTACTAGGCCCTCCGGGCCCTTAAAATCTCCGTTCCGCAACAGCCCTACGGGCCCTTAAATCGCCCTTGCGCCGGGCCTTTCAGGCCCTTCGGGCCAAATCCCTTATTTTTTAGGCCAAATGCCTGATTTCTCGGCGGCTGCAAGGTAGCCGCCGACAAGCACTTTTTCCAGCTAGGACCAAACGGAACGTGGTGTACTCCGTTCCTAAGGTGACACGCACAATGCTCAGGCTCCCTTGCTTTCAAAGATCTCGGCACAGCGCGACCAAATGAAACATACAAGAGCTACACGACTTGCGCGTCAAGCACTCAAACTCAATTCACAACCATACGTAAGCGTGCAACTAGCGAACCACTTGACACGGAGATGTCCAACTCTCGAGGCGGCCTCGTACAAGGAACTAGCATGTCTACACTCACATATTATGGCGGACGGCTGCTGGACAAAAGAGTCCCAATCCGAGATTCCTGTGGAAATTGGGGATGATGTGAAAACACAACTGGTGAAAGACAGATAAACCTTTGCTGACCTGTATAACAAAAGCCGCGTTCTCGAGACATCGACGATTGTCGACCCAGTACGGATGGATACCGTGAAAGCTATTGAGAAATGCGAACAGGTGGACAACCGAGGTCGGATTATTAATACGGATCCGGTACAAAATCTCGGAACGGAAGTACTACTTAATCAACTGCTTGTCGAAATAGTAGAACGGCAATGCATACATACGTCCTAACAAAAATATGACTATCCAGGCGTATATATGGTTCTATTCTGCCACTTCGGACATACGCTAGTAACGCAGAAACTAACAAACTGCAACATGGTATATTTACGAAAAGTTATAATTCTAGAATAGAAAAGTGACACTTCTAGAAAACAAATTCGAATTTTTTATCATAGAATACAGATCCGCCTAAACAATTCTGCCCTTCAAGAATGATATTTTCCAAAATTTCCCCACCTCCTTCTATTCTTTCAAACATGCCTTGAAGTACCCGCTTTGACTTAAGAAAACGTGTCTGCGTATAAAAATGTGTATTTATGGCATTTATATACCCACAAGACAGTCTGGCCGCGATGTAGCGAATATACCAAAGGTTTATATTTACTAAAATAATTGATGGTGAAATTTGATTTTTATATTTTCCATTCGCAGATCCGTGGTATGCTGACGTGCCTGACCTCCGTCACGTGCTCACGTCGAACAAACCATAATCCGCTCACAACCTTTCGCTAAGAACACTTCTGCACGCTGCTGGACCGTGACTTGCGGGCCCCGTAAGTCACTATCCAGCAGCGTGCAGTAGTGGTCTACGGTGCGATAGTTCGCAAGCATTGACACTTTGCATACTTATTATTAGGAGTGTTAGGAACAACATATTTTTTGCGCGCGCTGGATCCGTGCATAATTTGGGATCTGGGACCCCGCGCAACGAACGAAGGGTGGGGGTCATTGGGCAGCATCGAGTCAGCCGCTCGACGTACGCACCGCATAAAGGCATCATGCATGGTACAAACATACCACGCATATCATATGTGCATATGGAACATATTTTGAGCATCTGACAGCGCGCTGTCAGCCCTAGAGAAATGCGGATGCCAACAACATCCGCGTCCACGCTAGGGTTTATTCCCTCATCCGCGCGCTCGCTTGCAAGCATGCATGCGCAGCGGATGAGGGAAGCGTATGCTGAAATAGTATCATATATGTGTAATATTTCAATATTATTTCGTTAATTCTGAACGGCCAACCACAAGTCTCGCTAAGGACTCGTGCGTTCATGTGGGTACAGCGAGCGGAAATTTAAGATTTTCGCGACTTCCAAAAGTAGCGAAAGGGGTCATCATTCTCCACGATGGGGATATCCGCTGACTCAGTAGAAATAGGTGATATTATTAGATAGGAATAAGTTACTTAAATGAACACATCATCTTCGAATTCGAATTCTTAGCTTGACTGTACTGGGTCTCACTGCGAGAGCGAGAGCGTTCCGCGTTAAGTTGAAATTGCATAGTTTACAAATAGCATATGTACATCGCAAAATGCGATAGACGTACGTAAAACATTGCAGTGTCACTGCGAGTATCATACGTATCTCGTATGCCGAATGCGACAGTGAATCTTTCAAAACTCCAACAAAATCTGTTGCGTCTCAGAATGACATACCGTACAAAAAAGCAGTCATATGCCACCCAAGAAATGTGGCGTCCCCCACTTCATGGGTACGCACGATTGAATGCATATATTACTACATTTTCAGTGCACGCTTAACTGAAGATGAATGTATTTACAATTCGGAAATTTTCCCCGACGAATGTATCACGTAATGTATCCAAGGTGTGAATGATATTGCGCCACATCGGCTATAGAGTTGGACGTTGGACCTTTCAAGGCTCGTATGACCAGCAATAATCACGAAAAGAGAATATTTAAGGGAAGCTTAACACATTATGGGTTTTCGAGCGATTTTAGCCGTAGCAGATGTTTTGATCCGACTGCCATATTCATCTGTGCCGAATTTCTCTTTTTATGTCAATTGTGTCGGGAAAACGGCAGATCCCAACTCTAAATTATATGCAAATATATCGCAAACAATTAATACTCACTGCGCGTTACGAGTTACAACAGTGTGGATTTTATGAACCACTTTCGCGCACCACTTTCGAGAGGGGGGCTCAACAACGTGATGGTTCACAGGCGAGGTCCCGAGTGGAGAATCCCGCCTATTCCAAATGTCGCACCTAGCATGGCATGGTCTCGTGGACGCAGGGGCGTGTGCATCGACGTGATCTGTAGTATATAAATTATGATATTCAAGACAAGAAAAAAAATCGTAGATTTTCAAGATAATATAGAGAACGTTAATGGGGGTAATGTGAACAAACACCATGGTGGGTGGCATAGTATGCATGGTGATGCAATTGCCAATAAATGGGGCTAAATTGAGGCTTGTAGTGGGTCTATCTAGGCCTTCAACACTTAAAAGGCGAATTAAAATGCTGAATAGCTGATCAACTTTTAGCAGTGCGTAAAGGTGCATCAAAACAACTATAATTCGCGGTTTACTTTGCCGAATGCATTTTTTTCTTTTTGGACGTCGGAGACTATCAACAACGCTTCCACATATATCCGATGCATACATCATATCTCCAATAAATGTTTGTGCATGGTCATGTGAAAATGAACAGTGACTAGAGAAGTTCCAGAGCTTCAAGGGCATGTCATCGGCGACATTTCGTGTTTTGATGTGCGCGTGACCTCGGAATGGGTCGGGGGATGTGTCTAGATGATGGGGGTGTGTCATGGGTCGCACACAAGTGTCGCAAGTGGGTATGCCGTGTGGCCGACCATACGCCACCATAAAATGAACAGTGACCAGAGACAATTCCAGAGCTTCTGGGACATGTCATCGACGATATTTCGTGATCTGAGGTGCATGCGACCTTGGAATGGGCCGGGGGATGTGTCTAGATGATGTGGATATGCCATGGGTCGCACACAAGTGCCGCAAGTGAGAGTAGTGCCCAAAACGTGATGGTCTCCCGGCCCCTCCCCTCTCCCTCCTCCCTACTCGTACCCCCTTCCCCCACCCTTCCCTTTGTAGCCTCCCCCCATCTACCCCCATAGGCATTGCATATTGCATATCATGACTGCTCGAAGGTACCAAATTTCAAAAATAATATATCTAGGAATTTGTTCATCGCTTTAAGAAATTTGCATAACAAATTGAACTGTGAAATTGAACTCACACATATGAGCCGTCGCAAAAAGCTCGGATGTCACAAAGTGGTCACGTGCATAATGTAACATTTACAACTTTTAGGAGTTGCGGGACATGGGCAGGACAATCCTAAGGCCCGGTGAAATAAAACTTTTTCAAAAAAAAAAAAAAAAAATCAGCTCGCCGGAGGCGAAAGCCGCTTTGGGGCACGAAAAGGCCATTTTGAGTGCGCGGGTGCTAGAGGATTTTGATTAGGTATCCGAATGGCGTGTCGGTTCGTGGGACATTTGTGGGACCCTCTCAAGACTTTCTCACGAAAAAAATCTTTAAAAAGATCTGGGGTGCGAAAATGGGCCAAAAACGATGGTTTTGGGCCTGAAAATGCCGTTTTGAGTGCGCGGGTGCTAGAGGATTTTGATTGGGTACCCGAATGGCGTGTTTGAAGTTCGTGGGACCTTTTTGGGGCCCTCTCTAAAGACTCTGTCACCAAAAAAAATCTTTGAAAAAATTCGGGGTTCGAAAATGGGCCAAAAACGTTGGTTTTGGGCCTGTAATGGAGAACCCGAAATATATCTGTGATATATATTCAGGTTGGACTCCAAAAAAGCAGTCGGGCACTCGCAGATACACACGAAGCCCTACAAATTTAGGAATCGTAGGTAGGGCCATGTTTGCCTTGTATCTACCTTGTGTCTGGATGGCCAAAAACCACGACCAGACATGGCCATGTTTAGTCAGTTTTTCCGCGGCGCAACACAACCCAAGTAGGGCCATGTTTGGTCGTGGTTTTTGGCCTTACTTACCCCCTACCTACCCCCTACCTACCCAATGTCTAACGCACCATACGTACGCCCGTGAATGCATGAATCACTTAGAAAATGGGTAGATACAAGGTAAGTATGGCCATGTCTATACATAAACAAGGGTAAGTAGGGCCCTATCTATCATGTATCTATACTCAAGTACTGGGTAAGTATGGCCATGTCTATACATAAACAAGGGTAAGTAGGGCCCTACCTATCATGTATCTGTACTCAAGTACAGGGTAAGTATGGCCATGTCTATACATAAACAAGGGTAAGTAGGGCCCTACCTATCATGTATCTATACTCAAGTACTGGGTAAGTATGGCCATGTCTATACATAAACAAGGGTAAGTAGGGCCCTACCTATCATGTATCTCGTACTCAAGTACAGGTAAGTATGGCCATGTCTATACATAAACAAGGGTAAGTAGGGCCCTACCTATCATGTATCTATACTCAAGTACAGGGTAAGTATGGCCATGTTTATACATAAACAAGGGTAAGTAGGGCCCTACCTATCATGTATCTGTACTCAAGTACAGGGTAAGTATGGCAATGTTTGAATGATTTTTCAATTAAAAATATTTACTGAAAGTGTACATTTTTCTATTTTTTGCTCCTCTTGTTCCCTTTCACTGCAGGACTGTCTACTTTTCTCTTATTTTTGCCTTTTGCAGAAGGAGAAGGAGGCTCAGGAGAAGGAGGCTCTTCCTTCTTGTCCTCGTCCTCGTCCTCGTCCTCCTCTTCATCCCCCTTTTCGGGCGCATCATCATCCGCCGGGGGTACATAGTCCCCATCCTCCTCGTCCTCGTCCTCGTCCTCCGCGGAGGTTCCCGCCCGTTTAGGCACTTTCAGCCCGTCGGGCTTCCCGGAGTGGTAGTACAACAACTCCTTTCCGTCGTCGTACCTTTGTGTTGCTTGCTCCCATGGCACGCAACACAAGAGGCTCCCCGTAGCGAACCTCCCCTTGAGGAAGTCATCGAGGTGCCTCTTGAACTCTGCCTTCTCAGGCACTTTTTCCTCCACCTGTTCGAACACGTAGAGTAGTGCCTTTTTGACCCGGTCCTGGTGGACCGGGTCGTACAGAGTCCAATGGAACTCCGTGATCTGCAAGCACACGCGTAAGTTAGTTCGAAGTGTAAACATGTCCGAATATGGCCATGTTTAAGCGGTTTCGTAGGAAAACATTGCAGGTAGGGCCATGTTCGGGTCTTACCTTGATGCACAGCTGGTCGCGTGGGAGCCCCCCCGCCACCTGGTGCCCAAAGTGCCATGCCGGCTTCTTGGGCACCGTCTCCACCACCACCCCGCAGAGCAGGGGGGTGTGGACCTGCGGGGTGAGGTCGTCGTTGTACCAAGAGGTGGGAACATCGGGTGTCCCCGCCTTCCACCTCTTCTCCTCATCCTCCACCTCGTGGTCCTCGCTAGCCATGAGCAAGGCGTGGTCGCCGACCTTGAGGCGGCCGTGCTCAAGCACCTCCTGTTCGGCCGCCCGCTTTCGGGCTTCGGCCACCTTGAGCCCTTGGCGCTTGGGCGCCATGGGCTCCTTGGCCCGCCATGGCCTCCTTGCCCTTGCCCGCCGGCCTCCTTGCCCTTGCCCGCCATGGCCTCCTTGCCCTTGGGCCCGGCCTTCTCATTGCCCTTGGGCTCGGCCTTCTCCTTGCCCTTGGGCTCGGCCTTCCCCTTGCCCCTGGCCTCCTCCTCCTCCTCCTCCTCCTCCTCCTCCTTGGCGTCGATAAGATCCCGCAGGATTGCCTTCCGATCCTCTGCTGCCACGACCAACACTAAGTTAGTTTCAAACATGGCCATGTTTGCATAGGTAGTGTGTAAACATGGCCTTACTTGTATAGTACCTCTGTACTAAACGGTGCGAACAGGGCCTTACTTGCACATAAGAAACGAAGAACTTATCACAAAACTTATTTCAAGCAAAGAACGCACCTTCCGTTGGGACGTCGCCGTTCTGGGTCAAACCCGCAGCCTCCACCCCGGCCTTGATCTCGGCCGTTGTGGGTTGGCCTTTCTTTTGGGAAAACACCTCCACGTTGGCGGTGGTGTATGCATGCCCGGGTATGTTGCATACCCAGACATGCACCTCCCCCGCCTTGAGGCGCCACCTCCCCCACTTGTGACGGCGCCTCAAATTTTGCAGGTATGGCCGTGTTTTGACGTGTTCGCTGTAGGTCGGACCGAAAAGCACGGAAATTCCTGCCACATGCGACCTTGTGCGCCGGAGGCCCTGGCCAAATTTTTGCTTTCCCTACCTCGCCTGTGTGATGTTAAACTTTCATTGTGGTTCGTCGACTAAGGGGTGCTGCGGCACGATTACGGTACGGGTAGGGCCCTACCTGCCTCGCCCTCGGGACGAACCCGGGGCGAGCATTGCCCTACCTGCAATGGGAAGGGGCCAGGTATGGCCGTGTTTTGACGTGTTCGCTGTAGGTCGGACCGAAAAGCACGGAAATTCCTGCCACATGCGACCTTGTGCGCCGGAGGCCCTGGCCAAATTTTTGCTTTCCCTACCTCGCCTGTGTGATGTTAAACTTTCATTGTGGTTCGTCGACTAAGGGGTGCTGCGGCACGATTACGGTACGAGTAGGGCCCTACCTGCCTCGCCCTCGGGACGAACCCGGGGCGAGCATTGCCCTACCTGCAATGGGAAGGGATTAGGTATGGCCATGTTTGGCCGTGTTCGCTGTAGGTCGGACCCCCATGCCGAAGACATTGCAGCCACAGCTATTACTTCGCCCCCATGTACCCATACACCCAACTCCGAAGCCAACTCCGACCGCCGCGACATGGACTCAGACGACTCCATGCTGCCAGGTCAGCGGTCAAACAAGGACTCGGACGACTCCTCGTTGCCAGGCTTGCTTTCAAGCACTGCCTCCGACAACTCCTCCTTGCCAAGCCAGCGCTCAGACACGGACTCGGACGACTCATCGTTGCCAGACCTGCATTCAGGCAGTGACTCGGACGATTCCTCGTTGGCAAGCCAACTTTCGGATCCAAGGTGACATTCCGTAAGCTTGATTGCGTGCTGCATTATGCAAGGACATGTTTATACATAAACAAGGGTAAGTAGGGCCTTATCTACCATGTGTCTATACTCAAGTACTGATCAAGCATGGCCATGTGTATACATTAACAAGGGTAAATAGGGCCCTACCTATCATGTATCTATGCTCAAGTCCTGATCAGACATGTCCATTGCTGAAACGATGTGGGCATGGCCCTACTCACACATTTCTGATTCTTTTGCAACAGGCAACGCAATGTCACCATCCATTCCTTCATGCCCCATTCAGGCGAAGAGAAGAAAACGGTGTGCACGCCGCAAGAGTTTTTCGACATGGTGGCAAATGCGAAGGGCCACCGTTCGAGAATATGGGAGTGCATCGCCGATACACTCTACCTAGAGGACCATCCGGCGAACATCGAGTATGCCGGCCACCGTTGGGCATTGGAACCTCCCGTCCACCGAAATCTTGCCATGATCAAAGACGCGATTTTGAAAGTGGTGAGGGACGACGACATTTGTATGGCTCCGCCGGACGAGTTGAATTTGACCAAGTCCGAGCAACCCACTTTGGATGACCACGACTCCATCAAGAGCAAGGATGTCACGAGTTCCGACGACGCCAGCCCCGATGCCGATGCCCCCCCCTCCCCACACCCGATGATGCTCTTGGCCTCCGATGCCGACTCTCCGATCTCCGAGGCCGTGGCCCAAGACGATTCCCGTGCCGATGCCACCACCTCCGCACACCCGATGATGCTCTTGGCCTCCGATGCCGACTCTCCGATCTCCGAGGCCGTGGCCCAAGACGATTCCCGTGCCCATGACGCAGACACCGAACCCATCGTCCGCGAGGTAGCCGACGAGGCCATAATGTGTACTCCGCTAAACCCGGCGTTCCCACACCCTATAGCCAGGTATGGTTTCAAACCCGATGTAAACATGGCGCTGTTTGTATATGTTCCTTGGAATACACAAGGTAAGCATGGCCATGTTCGTACGCGGTTTCGTGCAGACGCCGCCGCGGAGGTGTGGAGAACGGTCCACGCGCAAGGGACGCGCAAAAGAAGCCATGTGGTTGCAATCGTTGCGTGGAGAACAACATCACCAAGGAAGTGTCAACGAGAACCATCTACACACACAAAAGGCTTTACGGTTGGCATGTACCTCCACAACCGGATCCGGATGCCGTGCTTCCTCTTAGGCCGCCTACCCCACATGATTCTACCGAACCTACTTTGGAGACGGATGAAGAGATGGATGAATTCGGTTCCCCCTTCCCGTCTGAGCCAGCAGGTGAGAACCTACTATTGAACATGGCCATACCTGCCTTGTATAGCTTCAGGTAATTGGTGAACATGGCCATGTGTGCCTAATACCTGCCCAAGGTGCTCGTTGCAGTCGCCTCCCCAACTCGGCAAGAACGTGACGACACCGCCTGTTTTCACGTGAGCGTGACCTCCACACGCACGAACGGGGAGCTCCTCAAAATCGAGTATGAGTGGGAGAAGATGATGTATTTCCTCAACCACATCGAAGGCATTGACTTCGACGAGTACGAAGGGTGGATGAAACCCGGCAATTTCGACGATATGTATCCGGAGGATGACGTGCACATCTCTCTTCATTGCGGCAACCAGTCATGGGATGTGGCATTTCCTATCGTGGAGTGCCTTGTGGGAGTGCGATCGCACCCAATGTTCATCCCCCATCGAGATGATGGCATGAGTGGTACCGCACACGAGGCGAATGACGAGGAGATGGATGTAATCAACGAGATACTAAAGAGCTTGGAGGAGATGGTAAAGGTGCGACCTGAAAATAACACAACAACCGTGGTGTCGCTTGCTGCTGCTGCACTTTGAGTTAATGTGGTTTCATCAGGTGAGGTTTAAGGTGAGGATATGCACTGGCTAATAAGGTACTGGGCAGACATGGTCATGTCTTGCCATTTCAAAATGTAAACAAGGCGCACATTGCCATGTTTGCACAGTTACGTGGCAATGTCCGTCCCATTTCTAAAGGTGGTGTCAGTTTCGCAGGATGCTTCTGGTAAGGAAAACGATGCCTTCATGCTCATGCTCGATCTCTTGGAATGGAACTTGGAGCATGGCCTTAGTCAAGGATCCTTTAACGACTTGTTGGAGATACTTCGTCTAAATTTGCCGAAGATGTTCCCGGAGGGCACTCTACCGAAGAACTACCAAGAGGCCATAGGACATCTATCCATGTATGGCTTGCCTTCTAAGTCGGTGGACATCTGTGTAAATGGATGTTGCAGATTCGACGGAGAGCACGCAATGTGCCGGACATGCTCGACGTGTGGCGCCGATAGATGGGCCCCGGAGATGCTCGCGAAGCCGTTGGCGAGCCGGAGAGGAAAGTCCACGTTTTATTATTGGAACCTCCCGGATCTTCTCAAAAGGAATTTTGCGCACCCGGAGCTTTGCGTGGACATGCAAGCGCACGCCCGCCATATTCCATGCGACTTGACCAAGGAGGCGATGGGAACTATGTGGGGTAAGTGAAAATTTCCAGTTCCCGATTGTGAAAGGAATGCCCTTTGAAAGCCTACTGAACATGGCCATATTTGGGCCCTATTCCTTTGGAAACCTACTGAGCATGGCTGTGTTCGGGCCCTGTCCTTCTAGAAACCTACTGAACATGGCCATACTTACCTGTTTATCGCAGACAGTCCAGCATGGAGGCAACGGCGGGAAAGGTACCCCAAGTTCTTCAGCGATCCCCGCAACGTGGTGATCTTAGGATGTGCGGATGGCGCCACGGTGTGGAAGGACCTGCGCGGAGTTTTCCCGGTGACGTTTCAATACCTCAATATGCACCCCACCATCCGCGGCAAGTTCGTGAACATGGAGGTGTTTGGGATATGTAGCGGCTCGAAGCCAAAAAGCACGCAACCTATCTACGAGCTATTTGTGGACCAACTGCTCGAGTTATGGGATGGCGTGCCGTGCTACGACATCGTGAAAAAAGAAACCTTCAACTTGAGGTGCATGTTGTTTAAGATGTTGTTTGACATCAAAGGTTTGATGGATGGCGCTTGTCGCAAGGATGTGGGGGCGTACATGGCTTGCATTGCATGCAACCTGCAAGGTTGGCGATCTAGCATCTTCAAGGGGATGCGGTATACCTTCCGCACGGAAGCCGAGCCTGGTAAACAACCTTCTCTGGTATTCCCTTGATGTACTGCACGCAAGCGACAGATATTGGTTAAGTATGGCCATGCTGTGCTAGTTTTTTTCATAGACATGGCCATACCCACGTGTAGACATGACTGGATATGGCCATGTTCGGACGGCTTCGATGATGGGTAGGGCAATGTTCACCCTGTTGCATCGCAGGTCCCGCAGAGTTTCAAAAGAGAACGGATGCCGAGATACGGCACCACGCGGCGCAGCACCAAACGCTTAAGGAAAGCGGACACTTCACGATGAAGGATCTCGAGACGATGATAAAAGCTACCGGTATAAAATTTCCTTCGGAATTCTCACGCTTGCCGTATTGGGATGAGGCCAAGGACTACCTCATCGACTTGATGCACTTGATCAAGAATCTTGGAGCGCACGTCCTTGACGCCGTGATGGGAACTGACTTTGACAAGAAAACGCGAACGTGGGCGAAATCTCAAGGCATTAAACCCACATGGTGGGCAACTGGTATTTTCCCCTTTCCATAGGCCTGACCCGACGTGAACCCATCCAGCGAAACCTATGTAAACATGGCTGTGTCCAGCCGTTTTGGCTTATGAACATGCTTGAACATGGCCATATGTAGGCAGTTCTGTCCGGTTTGTTCAAAAGTTTAGCATCCATACGTGAATTATGGTCGGGTCCGACACTTGAGCAGATGCGAATGGCAACTACACCAAAAGGACATCCCCTTGGCAGATTGTCGACGTGCGCACCGCTACGGGAAGGTGCTTGAAGAGAGCCGAGGAATTCGCGAGAGAGGAAGTTGGCTTTCCACGGGAATGGGGAGCGGGTCAATGGAAATTGTTGAAACTGTCTTCAGACGGAAACGCAAAGAAGCTAAAAGCCCACGAATATTTGGTGATGTTCAGAATGGACTTTTCGCGATCCTCGCGGCATGGCCAAGGGACGATGACTCACCCAATGCACTCGCACGTTTGGTGGGGCAACTTTCAACGATAGTCCGGGAAATCACGGCCCACGAGATCGATCTGAAGGTGCGGTTCTCTGGTACCTTGCTCTCATGTTCCCTGTCGCGTCACCAAGAATTTACATTTTGTGTGAAGGCTGAATGCACATGGCGATGCCCACCTAGTTTACAGAGTGAACATGGCCATACTTGACCATTATCCCTTAGGAACATGGTCAGACATGGCCATACCCGTTCATGACCTTCTAGGAACATGGTGGGACATGGCCCTACCTACCTATTGTTGATGGTGAACATGGGGATTCAGGAGCTGCCGACACTTGACAAGTACATTAGAGAGTGGCTCGTCACCATGGAGAGCTCGCGACATGGGACGAGCCCTCACTGGTGGGTCCTCAACACACATCCATTGTGTCACGTGGTAGACCAACTTCGAGACCTCGGGCCGGTTCGCGAGTATTGGATGTTCGTATTCGAGTCCTTAAATGGCAAAATCGGGAGGTGGGTGAAGAACAATGCCTTCCCGGTGCAGAGCATCATGAACGGAATGGGGCGGCAGAAGACCATTCAGTATGTACGAGGGTTACTTATGGCACTTCGCAACGAAGTTCCACGGCCACTTGTCGTCCCCGCTCTTGTACGGGACCGCGTTGTTGTGGCCGATAAAGGGAAGAAGCACACATTGACCGAAGGCGAGCGAGCGTGCATCGATGTTTGGATGCGCACCAATGTGGGGCATTACCGACGGTTGCAAGACCTGCTTGATGCATATCATGAGGACTTACGAACAAGGTAAGGCCTCATCTAATCAATGCCCGAATGAAACACTAAGTAAACATGGCCATGTTCGTGCATGATTTCCATCCACGTTTCCACAAACTAATCACTCAGGTGATTCGCAGGGTCAAGAGAGGCGGTCGTGGCTTGAAGAAAGGACTGCAAAGGAGGATGACATGCCGTCTAGCCGCCGACGAAGATCCGACTCCTTGGCTCGGACGACCATTCACTCCCGACGAAATCGAGTTGTTGCGTGGTTGCCCCACAAAGTGCCGCAGGTTTAACAAGGTACAAGTGGGTAACATGCGATTCCGCATCGCTGCTGTGGACAAGAAGTTCAAAACTGTCCAGTGTTATTTCCGCTCTTTTTCATCGAACGCGTGCGTGGAACAAGTGAAGAGGAAGAGACTGATAGGTGCGTGCCTTTCTGCTTATGATTAATGAGTAAACATGGCCATGTTCTAGCCCTACCTAGTAATGTATTGTGATAACAGGGCCATGTCCACCTAGGTTCTTTAGATACCCTGGGTAAACATGGCCATGTTCAGACGATTCCAGTAGTTTTTGCAAACTAATTCCTCAATTATACATGCGTGCCAGGCTCGCCCGTCTTGAAGACGTCTATGCCATCAAGCTTGGTGGGGTCGAGTACATATTTGTCAAGGCGGCTTGGCTGCAGAAGCCGACAAAAGCGAAGATCGCCATGTATAACCGGATGAACTCCATAGTTGGCCCGGACAGCGTCACTGGCTGTTTCTTTTGCGATGACCCTGAGAACCCTGACACCGTCTTCGATACCACAGAGCCATTCATGCTCGCAGATCAGATCGCGTCGCAAGTAGTAATTGTGAAGCATCCTTGCATGCAAACTGCGGTGGTTCTTGACCCTCGAGCAGATTTCTTCAAGCAGAATGTCCAGGAGGAAAATCCTAGCGAGGACGAGCTTGCTAAGTACTTAGGCCTGCAGTACGACATGGCATTTGTGTAGTGTAAATAGATAGCATCAGTTTGTGTATATACATAAAAAAGGGTAAGTATGGCCCTACCTATCATGTATCTATATACAAGTACAGTGTAGGTATGGCCATGTCTATACATAAACAAGGGTAGGTAGGGCCCTACCTACCATGTATCTATACTCGAGTACTAGTCAGGTAAGGCCATGTTTATACATAAACAAGGGTGGGTAGGGCCCTACCTATCATGTATCTATACTCAAGTACAAGGTAAATATGGTCATGTCTATACATAAACAAGGGTAAGTAGGGCCTTAATTTAGTAAGGACTATTTTACTCATTTAGTAAGGACTAAATAAGCGTAATAGCCCCAAAAAAACAGATTCCAAAAATATTTTTTCCAATGTTTTCAAGTACAGCCCAGGTACAGCCCAGGTGCAGGGTAGGTATTGCCCCCTACTTACCCCTTACCTACCCAATGCCCATACTGACCTAACTTTGAGGTGCTGTAACAGGAAGCGTAAAATGTTTTTTCAGTTAAATCTTTGGAGACTGTCCATAGTAAGGACTAAATAAGCGTAATAGCCCAAAAAAACAGATTCCAAAAATATTTTTTTCCAATGTTTTCAAGTGCAGCCCAGGTACAGCCCAGGTACAGGGTAGGTATTGCCCCCTACTTACCCCTTACCTACCCAATGCCCATACTGACCTAACTTTGAGGTGCTGTAACAGGAAGCGTAAAATGTTTTTTCCGTTAAATCTTTGGAGACTGTCCATAGTAAGGACTAAATAAGCGTAATAGCCCAAAAAAAACAGATTCCAAAAATATTTTTTCCAATGTTTTCAAGTACAGCCCAGGTACAGCCCCAAGTACAGGGCAGGTACCGAGTAGCACAGCTTTGAGGCCTCAAAAAGTGAGGTTACCAAAGCCATTCCACCCAAAACTTCGCTCCATATGTCTTACATCGACCCAAACCATCGATATCAACAATAAAAAACAAACTATCGGAAACTTCATTTCACCCGATTTTGGATGGTTTTGCCATTTTACTGCCGACATTGCCCAAGTAGGGCCCTACTTGGCTCGAAACACAAGGTAAACACAAGGTAGACACAAGGTTCTAAATTTGTAGGGAAGACTAAGATGAGATAATAAAATAACTTAGGTGTTTTATTATCGGTCGGCTGGCAAGATGCAAGTGACACCACAGGGCGAGGGGTGACACAGGAAGAGACAGTCACCCCCAGTTTATGGGGGGGGCGAAAGTCTGTCTCTCCATGACACCACCTCACCCCGAAGGCGTGAGGTGCCACGATGCAAGCCAGCAAAGCCGGGTCTAACATCCTACGGTTGGCCACAAAGGCAAAACCCTAAAAAAACAAGCATCTTCTGGGACCCAAAGAGGTCTTTTCCAACCTAGCTAGTGTGGCTCCGCCGCGCTGCGTGGTCTCTTGATGCGTGCTCTAGGGGCTTATGCCCATGCATGTGCTGTGGGGATGACTACTCCCACAGGCCAGCCGGCGAATCTAGCCCCAGCAATCGAGGGTGGACGGCGGCGTAGCTCTCGATGGTGAACGAAGTCGAGCGCCGCCAGGACGTTGTCATCCAACGCCCACGCGATGCGGTGCGACGATGCGTGGCACCAACAGAGCGAGTGCGGGGACGTGGACACCCCGGGGGGGGCGAAGGTGGAAAATGCGGTGTGGCTCCACTCTGCCGCACACAAGTGCGAAAGCAGAGAGGAAAAGCGGCGGGATGAGGGCTGCAACACCACCAAACACCACCAGGCAGTGGCCAAGGGGCACGCAGGGTGGAGGGAAGAGTGGATGATGCTGCGGGGTGAGCTCGTAGTGGTCAAAGCTCATGTCGACGATGGGGTTGATGATGGACTCGATTTTGGTGTCTGGTGCATAATAAGCACCACCAGACACCACCAGATCGTAGCCAGGGGTAAGTTCTCGTCGCCGAATCACCTGCAGCGCGGAGGCAACTGCAGAAATGCGCGAACGCTGACGACACGCGAAGCCATGGCCGCTGTAAGCTGGAAAATCTGGAGCCCAATACTTAGGGTTCCCAAACCAAAACGTAACTTTCGCCAAAAATAACCAAATCGAACGATGAAAAAGTCAATCTGGGGTAGATTTCGACGAGGAACAAATTTCGGCGGTGAGGTCAAAAACGTCGTGCGGTAAGCCAATTTTCCGGCAGCTGAGGTGCTGCTGGCCAGAGTGTTGAAGGCGTAGATGTCGGTATAAGAGGTCGGGGAAAAAACGGTCGTTTCCAGAGCACGAAGCCAGAAGGTGTGCAATAAGAAAACGGCTGAAGATGTCGGAAATAAAAGATGTCGGGATGTCGGTGCTGCCGCTGTTGTGCGTAGTGCAATACGGCTAATGTCGGAATGTCTGCGTCGCTAAAAACGTTTCGCTGATAGCGAGCGTCTAGATGTCGGATGATGAAAGATGTCGGGATGTCGGACCTGCCGCTGCTGCGCGGAGTGCGACCGTACGGCTGATGTCGGGATGTCGGAAATTGACCAGCGCTGAAAGCGCGTTACGGCTGATGTCGGTACTAAAAAAGATGTCGGATAGAATCACGGGGCGTGAAGCGATCTTGTCAACGAATCAACGAGGTAAAAAAAATAAGCGTGTCAGGGCACCATAACTGCTGAATATATCAGCTGGACTATATATTCGGTGAGACAGATAATCAGAATAGATAACCGGTGAGAATACTCAGTCTTCCCGTTATATGTTCGGGGTCTAGGGTTCCGGGACCGGTGACAGTCATACACCCTAACTATAGGAATGACAGTCGGGGCGTCACTTCCAGCACACCACCTAGGGTGGTGACTGGCAAACTAGGTGGTCACGGAACTGAAACAAACACCTACTCAGCTTCGGTGGAAATAAGCATCCTACAGGAGAACCTGTCCTTTCTGGCAGGGTAACTCCTGAAACTAGCAGTCAGTGAGGCATTCTGCAGAATACAGATACAGTTAAAACCCTAAATTAGCCCATCTTGGGGCAACCTGAACCAACAGCATCACAATCTGGAGGCAGGCTAATCTCAATCTCGTCAACTCTAGCCACGTCGAGAGTGCCCGGGAGAGCCGGTGCCACTGTTACAGCGCCCAGGAGAGCTGGTACCACTGTTTGACAAATCATGCGTAGAGCAAAATGAGAAAGTTGAGGATGTGCCGATGTCGTTGTAGTCAGTTGCACCGGGTGCAACCAGTCTGGCCCGGTGCTGGATTGAAGAAGAAGGTTCATCCCCGGTCCCCCCGTCCCAGGCGGGTGGCACGTAGACCGGCGATGGCGGAGCACCACCCGGCGAGGGCGGCACGGTAACAATCGGAGCCGTTACGGGCGGCTGCGAGGGACCCGGGTACCATGTCCAAAGGGTGCCGAGGTAACCGCCATGATCGTTGGGGTACCATCCCTCCGGGCGCCAGTAGAGCGCCGGCGGGACGGCTGCGGGCGTCAGCACCCAGCACCACCGACCTCGTCGCCGGTGTGCTCTGTTGCCGATGATGCTCGCGCGGAGTGACCTCGGGAAGGCATGGCAGTTGCACAGACAACGAACAGCAAGCAGACTGCGAGAGATGTGAGGGCGGAGAACCCAAAACCCATCGGTGGTCTGCCGCATCCCAAGGCCCGCCGTGGTGGCGGAAGACACTCGTCGTCATCCTCGGAGTCGTCTGCTGCCACTGATACCGAGTCCACGGGCGCAACGGTCCCCATGCTGTGCATTGCAAGGGTCGGCTCCGGTCCCGTGAGGTCCAATTCGACCGCGAACTTGTCCATGAAGGACATGTGCGGCTCGTGCGCGTGCAACGCGCTGACGGGGTACATCTCCTCGTCGGACACCACCGACTGCGGAGCGGAGGGCGGTGCTGGCGGCGGTGGTACGACCAGAGCGTCGGCATGGACTTCGTCATGGACCTTGAAGTTGTTGATGTTCACAGCACCACCAACCGCGCAAACCCCGAAGCGGGTGTCAGCGGGCTGGCGGCACTCCAGATACTCGTCGATGGTGTCGGGCACCCGCTCCTCGGCGACAGCGAAGGAGAAGGCGGAGACGGTGTCGTAGATCTCCGGTTTGCCGTCTGCAATGTAGCAGACGGCGTCGAAACGAGCGGCGTCGTTGTGTCCATGGCGTCCTGGAACAGCGTGGCGAAGACGTCGTTCTCGCCGTCCGCAATGCTGAAGCCGTGTGCGCCAACATGTCCGCGTGGCCCGCCGTTCGGGCAGTCCCGATGCCAATGTTTCTCCGCCGTAGTGGAGCACGTCGGGTTCCTGCACAGAGGAACGAACGTACCGGTGGGTTTGTGGAAAGCCACCTTCCCCGAAGGCTTCCCACGGAAGGTCTGCGGGAAGTTGCCGTGCTCGGGAAGAGGCTTCGCCGCGAAGCGGACCCCGTCACCATGTCCACCGCGTCCGATGGCGTTCTTCTTGTCGCTGCGGGTCGTGAAGCCCTTCGTGTCGTCGATACGGCTGTGAAGTGCCTTGATCTCCTTCTTCATGTCGAAGAGCTGGTCGCGGAGCTCGCTGAAGATGGTCTTGAAGTCCTCGTCGTCGCCCTGTCCAGTCAGGGTGAGGGCGGAGAACGTGCGCGCAGCAGGCGGGACGTGCGAGTCCGTCCCGTTTTGTGCGTAGCACTCACGGGTCCATTGCTGAATGGTGGCAAGGGACTCCGCCGCACGTTGGTCGTGTAGCAAAAGCCGGTTGACAACCGGGGCATAGAAGACCGGGTCGAGGGACTTGATGAACAGGGACTTGACCTCCATGTCGTCGAGGGTGCTCTTCCGTCGAGCGGACCGGAGAGCGGCGTTGAAGGCGGCGATAGTCCGCGACGGGTCGAACTGGGTGATCTTGATGGCCAGAAGGTCTGCGGTGCCCTGAAAGGGTCCGCCGGAATCCAGAAGCATTCTGGCGATCTCCAGCAACACCCGTTTCCCATCAAACGGGTGTGTCTCCGCCGAAGACTCCATCCAGTCCGCCGCGGGCGACACCGGAGCGATGGTGAATTCCATTGTCGAAAATAGTAGCTTGTTCGCCTCGGCGCGAACGGGCAGCGTGGCATCCTCCAGGTCGAACAGAGAAGAAAACGCGGACTCCTCAGTGACGAAAATGTCCCGTAGCGCCAGAACCAGACGGGCGAAAACGGAGCTGACGGTCGACTCCGTACCATCAACCCTACAGATCTGCAACCCTTGGGAAAGCTTTCCATAGGCATGGAAACAGGTGAAAACCCTATGGAAAAGCCCTATGGAAAAGGGAAAATGGATACTGGAGGTTATCTCGAAAACAAAAATTTTGAGTTTCCATCCCTATACTCACCCTTGGGAAGGTTTTCATTATTTTCCAGGGCATTCCATAGGGTGATTGTGCTTTCCATAGGGTTTTCCAAGGCATTCCATAGGGATGATTGTGGCGTCCATACCTATGGAACGTTTTCCATAGGGATGGAAGGAATCGTATGGAAAATATCGTATGGAAAACCCTATGGAAACCCAATGGAAAGTCCTGGAATATCAAGCGCTTTCCGCACCTATGTCATCCCTATAGCCTTCCTATGGAAAGTCGTATGGAAAACCCTGTGGAAAAACACACGGATCTGTTCCATCCCTATGATAACCCTATGCTGGCCCTATGGAACCTAATAGGTCATACCTATGGAAATCTTTTCCCCAGGCATGGTACCCCTTGGGAAACTTGTTTCCATACGGACGGTGTACCTATGGAAGCGAACTCCATAGGCGTAGTATCCCTTGGGAAGCAATCTTCCATACGGTCGATATACCTATGGAACATTTTCCACAGGTATGGTATCCCCTGGGAAAGATCTTTCCATACGGACATTATGCGTACGGAAGACGGGCCCATACACTTAGCGTCCCTTGGGAAATAGGTTTCCATACGGCCGACATACTTATGGAAAGGTTTTCCACTGGGTGGCTCACCTTTGGGAAAGATTGTTCCATAGGATGGCTATACCTATGGAAACACAATTCCATACGTGCTGTATACTTACGGAAAGGTATTCCATACGGATATTATACGTATGATTCCGTTAACAGCATCAGGAGTATACCTATGGAAACTCTTTCCGTAGGGTGACCCGCCCTATGGATTTCATATTCCATACGGTTATTATACTTATGGAGAGCATTTTCCGCAGGTGTACTATACCTACGGAAAGCTTTTCCCCCAGGGATACCATGCGTATGAAAACCGTATATTATAGGTATGGAAAACATCTTTCCCTACGTATGTTATCCGTATGGAAACTATTTACTATAGGCATAGTATAGGTATGGAACCAGTAGATATATATGGTTTCCATAGGCACGATACAGGGATAATATCGGGATGCTATACGTATGGAACTTAATTAATATTTACTTTCCATAGGCACAGTAGTGGGGCAGTATAGGGATACTGTACGTATGGAATGCTAATACTATTTCCACAGGTATAGTACAAGGATAATACAGGGATACTATACGTATGAAATGCTGGTCATCAACTTAATACACAATACGTAATAACGTTTGTTCTATTGTTTCCAGTCTATTTCACATCATAAACCTCTTTTTCCAGTCTATTTCACAACATAAACAGTCTATTTCACCATTGTTCATTCCGACTCCGCCTGCGTAGCCTGGCCTTCTTCTTCCTCATCCTTCTTATCATTCGCCTGTGGAAAACCATGGAGCAAATGTAAGTCATGTTGGTTGGTTTTCCAAAGCTTAAAAAATAACCTTTAACGTACCTTTAAAGCAGCTTCCTTTATCTTCTTTTGTTTGAGGGCCACCACCTCCGACGCCTTGTGGCTGTGTCGGAGGTGGCGACCCTCCACCCAGAGGACGGACTTGGGTTTCCCCACCGATTCCTCCGTGTGTGCGAAGTCCGCCGCATTCACCGCGCTATCCTTCTTGACGTGAAGCTTTAACAAAGACGTCATAATAAACGACTTGATAGCCGGGCTCCCGCCGTCCGCCTTTGTCGGCATACGGTTCCCGAGTAGGCAGATCTCGTAAACGCCATCGGGAACCTTCATGGGGGGGTCCGTGAATGTTTGGGAAAGGGTGCCCGGTAGTGCTTCCACCACCCCCACCGCCAACTCGAACTTTGAGCGTTGCTCGAAGTTGGCGGTCTCCTTCTCCTCAAGCTTCTCGCTGCTCTGTTGGGTTTTGGCGAAGAGACCCACTGGACAGTGCAGCTCGAAGTCACGTGAGGCCTGCGAGCAAGTGCGCGCACACACCCAGCAAAATAAAGTCAGTTCCCAAGTTTCCATACCTATAGTCTACCTATAATACAGGGTAAGCATAAGTATACCATTCAAGTGCTGAAAGCTTCCATACTTATAGTATGCCTGTAGTACAGGGTGAGCACAGGTGGGACACCACTGTCCCACAGACAGTAGGGGGTGAAAGCAAAAATACCTTCCGTAGCTACAGTTTGCCTATAATACAGGGTGAGCATAGGTGTACCTCACAGGCAAAGAGCTTACGTACCTCGACAGCTTCACCTTCGAACTCCTCTCCCCCCTTAGGAGCCTCCTCAGCAGCCTTCTCCTTCCCCTTCCCATCCTCATCCTCCTGATCTTCCTCATCCACTTCTGGCCACACGATTGTTCCGCCGACGAGCTCCTCCAATGTAGTCCACTCCTTGCCCTTCCGCGCTGCAGGGTCTGTGAACTTGTTGAGCTTCTTGACGATATCTGCATTGGGTACAGATTGACCTGTGAAGTTTTCCACAGTGAGACCGTTGAGCGGTCCGCCATATATGCGGATGTCCCCACCCTTATTCATTTTGAACCGGCCGGTTCCTCCGCGGCGGGCCTTGCGATAGCTCAGGTGAGCAACCAGGTACGTGTGAACTTGCTTGTCAGTGCAGGGGGGGATATGTTGTTTGCCGATTTCTCGTTTCAGCTTCACGAACTTTTTCCCAAGGTCCTCTTTGCACGCTCCCACCGGGAGTTTTTTGGCTTCCTCCCATTCGCTTATGAGGGTCCGGGCGTCCGCCTGCATCAAAGAAACCTCATCGTCCGTCGCCCCCGACGGCCGCCTAGCCACTGGATCCGCCTCGATCTTCACACCTTGCTGTGCCTTTTGCATCATTGCAAAGATCGCTGCCATCTGCTGCGGGTTTTCCATCAACTTTACGAAGTCCAACGGTTGGTCTGCTGGTCCCGCCTTAGCGGCCTCCTCCTCCTCCTCCTCCTCCTCGTCATCCTCCTCCTCTTCTTCGGAATCCGAAGAGTCCGAACCGAAGCATTCCTTCACTAGTTTTTTGCCTGCGGCTTTGGCCTTCTTCCCCTCCTGGGCCTGTGCGATGGCCCGCGCTTGCTGGCACTTCTTGCCCCTTTTCGTGCGGGCTTCGTCGTAGAGTGTGGGAGGCTTCCTTTTCTTGGTCTTCTCAACTTTCTTCTTGGCATATTCTGCGGCTGCTGTTTTTGCCATTTTGATTGTAAAGAACTAACGAAGGTGACTGGGAAACAACTGCGTGTGCTGGGACCTGGGGTTTTTCCTGGGGTTTTATGGGTCTAATTAGCTTTCCGTACGGTTTTCCATGCGATTATTTGCACACTCCCATCGATCGCCGTCGTGGCACGATTTCCATTAGGATGTCCCGGCCTGGGCATACCTGTATTACGATTTCCATCCCTGTGGTCAACGTATGGCATATCCAGTCTGAGATTGCCGTTGAGAATTCATAATTCGATGTCATGCGTGGAATCTGCGCGCGTCGTCGCTGTCGGACCCAATGCGATTCGATTTTCGTTTGAAATCAGGTTCTTCCCGATTTTTTTTGAAGTTCCAGAAATAAAATCTCTAATAGCCAAAATTGCGCATACAGGCCGCAATTTTGTTTTTTTGCCCCCCTCGTCAGTGAACAAATGGTTTGTTTTCTTGGGGGTGATCGAACAGGCTCATTTTATTTGGGGGGTTTTTGGCGGCGGTAGGGGGTCTTCCATAGGGGTTTCCATAGGGATAGGCTCTGGATTTCCCATAGGGCACACCACTTTTTCCACAGGCTCCGGATTTTCCATAGGGTACATTGGTGATGTTTTTTAACCTGTTTCCAGGCCATTCCACAGGTATGGACGCCACTATCATAGGGATGATCTCTGTGGCATTCCTTAACAGTGTAATTCTGCATTTTCCATAGGCATTTTCCAAGTGCGGCGTGTTGCTGTTGTAGGGTCCAAAAAGGGCCTGTTTTAACCTGCCCTATTTTTCATTTTTTTGATTCCATCCCTATAAATTACCTATGGAATCCCGAAAATGGGGTGAGCCAACCTATGATCACCCTGTGGAAACGATTTCCATTGGGGCCTGTGGCAAATTTTCCAGAGCCATTCCATACGATTTTCAGATAGGGGATTTAAAAGTGCCCTATGGAAAGGTTTTTGCCCTATGGAAAGCCAATGGAAATGCGTTCCCATAGGTTTTACATAGGGTTTTTCCATCCCTGTGTAATTATTTCCAGCCCTACGGACGCCACTATTATAGGGTTAACACCTCGACCGTTCATAGAATATCAACCCAATATCCCTATGGAAAATTCAAGTTATTTTCCCATAGGTTGTATAGGGTGGGCATCCCTATGGAACCAGAATACAGCATTCCTAACGTATGTCCACCCTATGTCCACCCTATGTCCACCCTACGTTCATGGTATGGAAGGTATTGAACACCTTCCATAGGGATGTCATTGGGCGGACCGCCCTATGGAACACATCGTATTGTTTCCATGCCTATGCCCACCCTACGCCCACCCTATGACCACCTCATGATCACCCTATGCCTAGCAAATGAAAAGTTAAAAAGGAAGCAACGGTTCCAAGTAGTCATGCGTGCTGGTATGGATGGTGTGTTGTGGGCCAGTATTAAACAACCACGGGGTCGACATGCCACCATGTCCTTGCACCGTGTGCCGACTACAAGTTGAAAAACCTCTTCGAACGATACAACGACATACGAAGCTATACAAGAGATGGCAAGGAGCGGTATACATGGGGGAAAGTAGTAGTGAAGACGATACTTCAAGTGATGACGGGGGTGACCGTAATGGTGGTGATGGTGGTTCCCTTGGAGGTGATGATGACATGGAAGATGCCAATGCAGAAGCGGACGAAATTCTCCAGGATCATTTGAGAAAGCTGGAAGAACATTGTGCCCGTCTCCTAATTCCTGCTGCCAACGATGAGGATATGGATAACCATGAGGTACCCCTCTTTCTGTATTTCCCAAGGGTGGGCGTACGTATGCCAACAGGTGGGCATAGGTTGGGAAATCGTTGAACGTTTCCATAGGGTGGGAACAGGCATTCCCAGAGGCGGGTATAGGTAGAGCGCTGGGTAAGTATGCCTATGGAAAGCATTGGACGTTTCCAGTGGGTGGGCATAGGGCGAGCATTGGGCGGGCATAGGTTGGGAAAACATGGAATGTTTCCATAGGGTGGGCCTGAGCATTCCCAAGGGCGGGTATAGGTGGTTCACTGGGTAGGCATGCCTATGGAAAGCATTGGATGTTTCCATAGGGTCGGCATAGGGTGGGCATAGGACGGGCATAGGGTGGACATGCGGAGGGAAATGCCTTTTTTTTTATTTTGCAGTTCCTGTAAAGTTGGGGATGCCTCTCGTGATTTCACAGGTCGTTGATCACGTCTATGCCGAGAAGGTTTCAACAATGCATCGTCTTGTCGTTGATCTGCTGGAAACGAAATCCGAGCACAATGCTACCCAATCCATGTTTGATCAAATCTTCAATCTCATGCGGCAAACGGTGATTGGCAACGTTGACATCATCGGCAATCAGAGACGAAATGGTTTCCCGACCTCCTTCAAACAAGCTTTGTCTATGTGGAAGGATTTTGCCCTGCCGTACCATACCGCCGACGTTTGCAGGAATGAATGCATGATCTTCACTCCGGGCCGGCATGACGACCTTACCCAGTGCCTCCATTGCCACAAACTTCGGTGTCACCCCAGCTCTCGACGTAACGGACGGCTTATTCCGGGAAAGCCGTACAAGGTATTTAGGTTTTGGCGCTTGGACGAACTCCTGCCGATGCTATATTTGATACCAGAGATGGCCGAGCTCTTGGTATCATGGAAGATAACTACACCCGCGGAGAACGACGATCTGCCGGTTGTGACTACGTTTCATCGTAAGTGTATCCCTCCCACATGCTCACCCTATGCCCACCCTATAACATCCCTATGATCACCCTATGTCCACGCTATAACATCCCTATGATCACCCTATGTCCACCCTATGCTCACCCTATGCCCAATTCACAATTGCCTTGCATCCTACAGTAAACACTCGATTTTAAGAAAACAGGAATTTTAGGTCAGCCTAGCAAGTTTCTTATTTATATAGAGATCTTAAATATGGAGTGTTGTGTGTTAAATATTGTGAAGAAATCAAAAAAGCTGGCTACTTTCTTATTGGCGGGTTTTCTTATTACTGAGTGATTACTGTATGTTGACCCTATGCCCACCCTATGTTCGCCCTATGCCCACCCTATGACCACCCTATGCTTATCCTATGCCCAAAATCCATTTATTATTCCAGAAAGTGTAATTGTGTTCCTCACCTTAAATGATAAGTTTCGTTGCTCGGTTTCAATCGCAGAGTCGACCTTCTGGAGAAATAAGGTGTATGTCGAGCAGCCGGGCTTCTTTACGGAGCCACGGAACATCTCCTTATTCATGTGTGCCGATGGAGTGAATCCTCATAACGATTCCACGGCGGTCACGTCCTCAATCACCCCAATAACGTTCCAAATCTTAAATCTGCCTGCTGAGTATCGAGCCAAGTACGAGTTTCTATTGGTATACGGAATAATCGAGGATAAACCGAGTAATGCTCAGATTTACTACAAGTTCTTGGTGGACGAGTTGCTCGACATGTGGAATGTTGGTGTCCGAGCGTTTGATTCAAGAAAAAAGGAAATCTTCCAGTTACGATGCATGCTCACGTGTGTTGTTGCTGACTATGGCACGGGGGGCATAACGGAAATTGCCAATCGAGTGGGAGGAAATTCCGCTTCTAAAGCCTGCATGTTCTGCAACATTACCGGCGAGACCTGGGGAACAAGCTGTTTGAATAAAACAATTTTCAAAGGTAGTCCAGCTTATTCCCACCCTATGCCCACCCTATGCCCGCCCTGTGACACCGCTATAGCATCCCTATACCGTACCTGAGATAACCAATTCAGGTTTCCCACCCTATGCTCGCCCTATGGCCGCCCTATGCTAGCCCTGTGATCGCCCTATGCCCACCCTATGAAAACGAATGCGATGACGAATGTGACAACTGTCCTCACAGGTTCTGCACCTCTCCGCACCGATGAGGACGTACGATTGCTGCAGGCCAGAAATGCAAGTTGCGCAGATTCTGGGTTGTACACTGCTGCTCAGCTTCGAGAGATTTATAGTAGAACGGGCATCAAAGGGCCGTGTGCACTTTCTTTGTTGCCACACTTTTCCGTGACAAAGGACTACTTCCCGGATATCATGCACGAACTTCATAACTTGGAATATAGGATGACATGTGCTATTTTTCAGTGCAACTGGAATATTAAATGCCTTAGATATGCTGAAAATCACCATGTGCACCCGGAGTGGCTACCTGAACCTGTGGACGAGAACGAGGTGGAGAAAACCTTGGAAGAACATTTTGCTGGTATGTAACAATCTCGGGATTTCATTCCATCCCTGTGCTCGCCCTATGCCCTCCCTATACCCACCCTTGGAACTGGGGAAACGCATTCCATCCCTGTGCTCACCCTGTGCCCACCATATGCCCACCCTATACTCACCCTTGGAACTGCAGAGAAATATTCCATCCCTATGCCCACCCTGCATCCGACCTATAGCCACCCTATACCCACCCTTGGAACTTGGCGATTGTCAAATAATGCATGACAGTGACTGCTGTTCTTTTCTGTTTTTGCAGAACTCGCTGTACCATGGGGTCTGGATGAGGACATTCGTTCTATTGCGATTAAGTGGTACAAGAAATCAAAAGTCGATCGGAATTGGGGCAACGTGGTAACTAAGGGCATGGAGTTCAGCGCGAGCACAGGAGAGCCAAGAAAACTGAAGGCCGCCGTGGGGATTGTCTTCATAACTTGCGGCTTCATGAGCGCAATCGCAGCTTGGCCAGACGCATTGGGAGATTTGCCTCATCCGAAATACTCGTCCTTTGTTGGGGAGTTCGTCGTAGTGGTGCGTGAGATAGTCTCAAACCACATCATCTCCGAGGACCGTCTGCATAAACGGGTTGAAGCTCTAATGGACCGATGGGAGAAGGAGTTTTCACCTGAAGATTGGAATATAACTACGCATATTTTGCGACATTTGCCTCGGCATATCGAACTGACAGGACCTGCGCATGGAACATGGTTATTTCCGTGGGAGTCATTCTATGGGAAATGCAAGGAGTCAGTCAAAACTCGATCGCAGCCAGTAGCCAGCATCATGAACGGTATGTATACCTAGGCTCACCCTATGTTCACCCTACGTCCGCCCTATGCTATCCCTGTGATCACCATAGGGAATGGGAATCTCAAAGTTTCCCGCCCTATGCCCACCTTATGCCCACCCTATGTTTACCTTATGCCTTTACTATGTATCGGTTCCGTACGTATACCGTGCCTATGGAAAGCTCCTTCCATAGGGAGAACATAGGTATGGAAACGTCTGGCTGCACTGTACGTTTGTTTATGTTTTATGTATGTCGCAGGTCAGATGCTAGAAAAACAGCTGATGCTAGTCCGTGGCATATATGCTTCAATATCTAATGAGAAGGTTGCACCATACACTGGGCCACAAAAGCGACGAGTGGAGGTGATTGGCAAGCAAACACCGATAACCTTGGATGAAGGTACGCAGTGCCTTAGATGCCTTTGCAGTAGATGTCCGCCCTGTGCCCACCCAATGGAAATCTTTCCCGCCATATGCCCGCCCTATGCCCACCCTTGGAGCTGAAAAGAAATATTCCATCCCTGTGCTCACCCTATGCCTACCCTATGCCCACCCTTTGAAATTCGTAACCATCTTATGCCCACCCATTGATCACCCACAGGTGACATAAAAGGTATACGGAAGTATATGCGCACGAATTTCCCATGGGCCCAGCTCCTGCAAAACGACTTTGACACCAAACTCGCTGAATGGAAGCGATTGAGTTTGAGAGAACGGCGGATCATGCCACGACCCGTCATCCAAGATCTGGAGACATGGCGGTTGAACCGGTTGACGAGGGAATGTCGTCCTTTGAGTACCAAGGAGCGTTGTTATGTCTACATGGACGGTGTGATGAAGAGTCAGCACGTGAAAGTCGGACGAGACACTTTTCGTACGCGATCCGCCGACCGCCACCTCACCACCTGTCAACGATACATAAAGGCAATCTTTGATACCCCAGTAAATGGATTGAATGCCCATGAAGACAGGTCGTTCATCCGATGCCCACCCTATGTTCGCCCTATATTGGCCCTATGCCTACCCTGTGTTCGCCCTACAACATCCCTATACCGTAACATATATCCTAGATCATGCGTATGCTCACCCTGTGCCCACCCTACGACCACCCTACACCCTCCCTATGATTACGAGTTAAGCTTTCCCACTCTGTGTCCGCCCTATAGCCGCCCTATGTCCACCCTGTGCCCACCCTATGCTCACCCTTTGGAAAGTATGTGTCGCAGGTACGGCGAGCTTCTGAAAATTTATAGCATCCCAATTGGCAGGAAACAATTGGTTTTCCTCAAAGTAAGATGGTTTCCATTGAAGGCAGCATTTCAAGATACCGTGGCGAACAATATGATGTTGAGGTCGGACTTGCCATGGGACCTTTCCGAGGTTTTCATCCAAGCATTTGAGATTGAGTGCTTGGTGTGCATTGTACCCATTCCATGGAACTTTGACCGGTTCATCACGACCAAGAGAATTCCAGCTGGACGACCCGATGCAAATAGGTTGGTATATTATCTCGGCGAGCACAAACTCGGTTTCAATGATCCACCATGGAGATATGATAAAGACAAGATGATGCTCATACTAGATAGGCATGTAGATTTTGTGGGCGACTTACATGACGAATAACTTGTTCATTTCATAGATGGAATTATTCTGTATATTAATATGTATATATGTAGTAAAAGCCCTATGGAAAGCCTGGATATATCATGAATCATCACCCTATGCTCACCCTATGAAACCTGAATGGTTATACCTATGGAAACCCTTTCACAGGTACGGTATCCCTTGGGAAACATGTTTCCATACGGATGATATACCTACGGAAGACCTTTCCACTGGGTGGCTCACCCCTGGGAAAGCTCATTCCATAGGCTGGCTATACCTATGGAACGTCAATTCCATACGTACGGTATACGTGTGGAAACGTATTCCATATGGATACTATAGGTATAGACTTTGCCACCTGTATCAGGAGTATACCTACGGCATGCTCACCCTGTGTTATCCCTATAGCTAACCCTATGGAAACCCCTATGGAATTACGTCTTTATTGACCGAGAATACGCAGAATGAATTGTATATTTCCATAGGTATACTATCCCTATGGGGACCCTATGGAAGGCCCTATGGAATTACGTTGATATTCCCGAGAATACGCAGAGTGGATTATACGTTTCCATAGGCCTACCATACCTATGGCATCCCTATGGAAGGCCCTATGGAATTACGACTTTATTCCCGAGAATACGCAGGGCGAATTGTACATTTCCATAGGTGTACTATCGCTATGCCCGCCTTATGGAAAATCTTGTGGAAAACTCATAGTATACGCTAATTTTCCATAGGTGCGCTATCCTTACGCCCGCCCTACGCCCGCCCTTGGACATGCCTATGGAAAGCGTATGGGAAAGTTATATTTTCCATAGGGCTTTCCATCGGCCCCCTATGCCTATAGCCGCCCTATGGAAGGGTTTACATTTTCCATAGGGTTTTCCATAGTCCTGGTTATGCCTATAGTCGTCCTATGGAAATGTTTACTTTTCCATAGGGTGATTATACGGCCTTCCATGCCTATGGAACGTCCTTTTCCATAGGCATACAGCCCTATAGAAACCCTATGGAAACTCCAAAAGGGGGTATCCCTATGGAAATACCCTATGGAAAACTTTCCAAGCCTTTGGAAAATATTTCCGGATTTTCCCGAGCGTTCCCAAGGGCGGGCATAGGGAGGGCACAGGGATGGCATGCCTATGGAAAGCTTTCCCAAGGGTTGCAGATCTGTAGGGCAAAACGTCCATGTTTGTCGTCGTAGACCTTCTTAATGACGAGCTTGGCGGCACGTTCGTCGAAGGATTCCTTCGCCAGACGTCTGACCGCATCGAGGAAGACCGCCCCCGCGGACTGGGCAGCCGGGGCAGTCGCAACCGTAGGGGTGGCTGGTGTAGTTGCATGCCTGGCTGCGGCATCGTCGAAAATGGTAACTAGTGAGCGGCGTGCGGCCGCAGTGTGCGATCTCGTAGAAGTACCCATGATGAAATGACTATAGTAGAGACAGGGTGAGGCGAATAATGCGAGGCGAGGCTAACGGTGTGGGCGACGGCTCGCGAGTTGCGGCGGGTCGTCGAGGATAAATCGGGGAAACAGCAAAATGTACGCGGTCGTGTGGGACGAAAGGACGTGATCAATGTCGGACGGTGTACTAGTGACCAGAAACAACAAAATCCAGCCCAACGATACTGCACGGAAACCAAGCTGCCATAACGCGCACCCCAATCATGTCCAATCAACCGCGCGTCCGTAACTGAGCCATACCGCCCATACCGAAAACCTCTCTAACGCGGGTCCCTCACCCCATCTCAAGCGTCGGTGTTTAGCCAATCATGGCCAAAGTCGCAGTGTAAAATTAAGCGTGCGTGGTACCAAACCTGCTGAATATATCAGCTGGACTGTATATTCGGTGAGACAGATAATCAGAATAGATAACCGGTGAGAATACTCAGTCTTCCCGTTATATGTTCGGGGTCTAGGGTTCCGGGACCGGTGACAGTCATACACCCTAACTATAGGAATGATAGTCGGGGTGTCACTTCCAGCAATAACCTATTGGAGAACCCGAAATATATCTGTGATATATATTCAGGTTGGACTCCAAAAAAACAGTCGGGCACTCGCAGATACACACGAAGACTAAGATGCGATAATAAAATAACTTAGGTGTTTTATTATCGGTCGGCTGGCAAGATGCAAGTGACACCACAGGGCGAGGGGTGACACAGGAAGAGACAGTCACCCCCAGTTTATGGGGGCGGGGGGAAAGTTTGTCTCTCCGGGGAAACAAAAACTGTACCGCTAGACCAGAAGCCCGAAAAAGGTGAGCCAGGCCGGGATCGAGCCCGTGACCTCTCGCATACCGGACGAGCGCTCTGCCGTTGAGCTACTCTGGCTATTGATGGCGATTCTGGTGCGGTACAGAGTACTGACTCCCCACGGTGCCACGTAGGCGGCGAAGAGTGAAACACGAAGGATACAACTTTTTCCCCAATCTGCCGTTGCGGTGCGCTCTCTGTCGGGGCATCGCGCGGCTATGGGCGGCGCGACTGTTGGGGGCGCGCGGCCTGTGCGGCACGATTGTATCCTCCATGACACAACCTCACTCTGAAGCGTGTCTACGTGGCACAACCACTACCAGCTGCCGGCGTCACACCTGCGCAGTGGAAGCGTGGTAAGAGCCCATAACCTCATGGGGAAACAGAAACTGTACCGCTAGACCAGAAGCCCGAAAAAGGTGAGCCAGGCCGGGATCGAGCCCGTGACCTCTCGCATACCGGACGAGCGCTCTGCCGTTGAGCTACTCTGACTATTGATGGCGATTCTGGTGCGGTACAGAGTACTGACTCCCCACGGTGCCACGTAGGCGGCGAAGAGTGAAACACGAAGGATACAACTTTTCCCCCAATCTGCCGTTGCGGTGCGCTCTCTGTCGGGGCATCGCGCGGCTATGGGCGGCGAGACTGTTGGGGGCGCGCGGCCTGTGCGGCACGATTGTATCCTCCATGAGCCTGAAAAGGTCATTTTGAGTGCGCGGGTGCTAGAGGACTTTGATTCGGTATCCAAATCGCGTGTTTGAAGTTCGTGGGACCTTTTGGGGGTCCTCTCTAAACATGTTGTCGCGAAAATTATCACTGAAAAAACTTCGGGGTGCGAAAATGGGCCAAAAACGCTGGTTTTGGGCCTGAAAAGGCTATTTTGAGAGCGCGGGTGCTAGAAGTTTTTGATTCGGTATCCGAATCGCGTGTTTGAAGTTTGCGCGACCTTTAAAGGACCCTCTATAACCACTTTGTCACGAAAAAAATCTTCGAAAACTTTTTCGGGGTTCGAAACGATGGGCCAAAAACGTTGTTTTTGGGCCTGAAAAGGCCATTTTGAGTCCGCGGGTGCTAGAGGAATTCGATTCGGTATCCGAATCGCGTGTTTGACGTTTGAGGGACCTTTTGGAGACTCTCTCTAAACACTTTGTCAAAATAATTTGGCGTGCAAATTTTTTTGGGACCGGAAATGGGCGAAAATCGTTGTCCTTTTCGTAGGCTCGAAAACGGGCCATTCGTCGGAGTGCGTGGGTGCTAAAGGGATTTGCTAAGAGATAAATAAGAGAATAAATGGTTGACGTGTGGGGAGTGATAACAAAATAATAAAATTGGAGAGTGAATCTCTATCTAGGCTTTGATGCAAGTGGAGACTATACTACACAGTAACCCTCAAAATATGGTATCTGAACAAAGGTTGGCTGCACTCAATTTATTTGTTTGGAGAAGCACGATGAAGCGATCCCGCCAACCGTGTCAAACGCGTAGCGTGACCCTCGATCGAAGTGATGCGTTGAGAACAGCATGTCTGCAAGGGTACCGAAGGCGCGCTAGAGTGTTCTCGGGAGACACCGCACGTCAGCAAACGGAATCCACCCAAGAACCGAAACAGGCTTACGTGAGTAAGGCTATGGTGCTTTTGTTTAGCGCACAATCGCACACATCGCACCTGGAGGGGTTCTAAAGTCTCCACCCCCCACTTTGCCCCACTGTGATTTAGCGAATTGCTCAGTGGCGCCTGTCAGTCCCGCAGGGCGGCTCCGTAATTATGGCCACCTCCCGTCACCAAATCGAGCAGCCGACTTCAGATTCGAATTCAGCGCGAAATTCTACCCATAATACCACCTCGCCTCTCGGCCTAAGCCCGCCATCGAATTTTCGCGCTTGGGTATTCCCCATATAATAAGTCGATTTCCTTATTTTCTCCCTGTTTGCACCTGCCCCCCCAGCCCCCACCCCATTTCCACACGACCATTGCATCAGATGGGCAAATTAACTTGATACTCGTGTTCCGCACATTCAAATCGCCAAAATATGTTGGCCCCATGCTTTGCCATCCAGCCTTGGTGGTTGGGTAGCGCCCCCTCAGGTATGCGCCCAAGAGGAAGCAAATTTTCACACCCATCCCACCAACCCCCTGCACGAAGCTCAGTTGGTTCACACCACTTGGATGACCAAATCGACTTCCACTCACCTACTACTCTTGTCCCCAGAGCTTATAGACGAAAATAAACATTTAGGGTTTGTAACTCTGTGGGGTCCATTTCTCCGAGCCTCTTCGATCAACTGTAACGTCGACCCTCGCGTGTCGCAGGCCGCGCAGCGGCCGCGCTCGCGGAGAAACTCTGGGAACAAGAGTAACTCACCTACCACCTTGTATGTACGACGTACATGACCCAATCTACCTCTGGGTACCGACCATATGCCCCACCATGGCCGTATATGACCACAGCACACCGCCTTCCACGCGACGGGGTATGCTTCTCCATCAGGTGCTTCTCCATCAGGACTGGTCACACGTCAGCTTTCTACACCACTCGACACTCACTCGACTGCATACTGTGACACGTGTTTCGGGTCTGTCCAAATCGCCATCTGCCACGATACTGTACCGATCTCTCATCTGAAGCCCGTCCACCGGCGCCCAGCCGAGCGCCAACCCACCGCACGAGTGTGCTGCTGTGTCATACGACAGATATGGTCAATTTTCCAAGTCCAAAGAACGTGCCGCGAGCGCTGGTATAAACTAAACAGAAATGCCGGATGACGTGTCGATTGCAAGAAAAAAACTTTTCAGACGGATTTTCAGCAGTAGTCGAGTGTCAACTCAAGTCTCAAGAAGTGTAAAAAGCATAGCTTTCATCCTGCGCGTGATTTCCACCCTCTTCTTGACGTGTACTGATTTTGCTTCTTGACGGTAAGTGAATATAAGGGGGTGTCAAATACCACGGTTGACACCAAAAAGCTTTGCGATAGCTGTTTCCCCCTTAGACCGCCTCGACTGTTCGCGTGCTATTCGTACTGATACAATACATTTTCAGCGTTGCAAGGTCCGGACGACACGTGCCCTCAGCAGAGCCTTGCCTGTCGAGTCACTCGAGAATAAAACCAAGAGAAAAGCGGGGTGTTGTTGTTGTTGTTGTTGTTATTGCCGATTGTGGCTTGCAATACAGGGTCCCTAGATAGACGCCAGAAGCGTCTTTAGTCAGATCAGGGCGAAGGTTCAAGCGCCTAGTTTCTGAATCGCCGCAGACCAGCCAGACAACGGCGTCAGTGTATTTTCAACGATTTTTCAAAATTGACGGCGCCCATCCCCCCCTACCAACGCATGCTCACGAACGCTGCCCTTGGTGTGACCAGGCCCGGAGTCGGGGATAGAACGGTGAATTTTAAGCCTTCATCAGTATATTCCTGTTCCAGCGAGTATACTCCTATTTCATTGGTTTGTTTCATACGTGGCTGCTGAAATTTTGTTGACACTGTCCGCTCTCTCCCTGGCCTCACAAGGCTCAAACATACGATTTGCAGCTCCCACTTGCTTCCGTATTTTACATCGGGCACGCAAGCTTCAACAGGACGCCGACAGCTTTCGGTAGAAACACGCAATGCAACTAAACGATGTGGATCGCTTTTGCTTTGCAGGTAAATCTTGATTCTACCTGAGGATTTTGCTTAGTCGTTTTTTCTCCATGCGGCTTCTCGAAGGGTTCGTAACTGCTCCAGCGTGCCGACCATATGGCGCACGCAACGCAAGGAGGGAGTTCGTCCAGCGTCAGCACCGCCCAGCTGCCTCGCGTGGAGGAGCTCAAGGGCGTCCTCGCTCTCAACGAGCTCGGACTGCTTTCCTGGCGCCAGTGCACGCACAGCTAAAAGATGGCAAACACGGAGAAGCTGATCAGCCGTTGGTCAAAGAGGACGCACGCGCAAGGTTGAACTTGCGTGCCATGGCAGAAACGGACTTCAAAAAAGTCGGCGGAGTCGGTGCGCCAAACGCAATTGATAGTCAGGGCGGAATGAACGTGCGCGATGCGGTAAAGTACGACTTACCTGACGCGGTGTACGACGCAGAAGCCGCAGTGGAAGTGCTGCCTTGCTTGCAAGAGGTGTGCGCACGGCGCTTCCTGAAGTGAAGTTGGTTCAAGCGTGGCGTACGCTACAAAAACTCGGTTTGCTGACAAATAAGCAGACCTTTGTTTTGCAGCATAAGCAGTTCGCCTCCTGACACCATTTCATCTTCGGGACTCCGCGCAGGCTGGGCCGTCGCAAACCGTCATCGTCGGGGGTGGCCCTGCGGGCTGTGCAGCAGCCATCATGTTGGCCAGGAGGGGGTGGGAGAACATCCACATCTGGGAGCGCTTACAGTCACCTCCTTCTCCAGACGCTGCGGAGTGGGGGAATCCAGACCGATCGTATAACATAGGTATCGGAGGAAGGGGCCAGGTGAGATATCCTTGCCAGGGTATTTCCTAGGGTTACACTTTCTGCCAGAAAAACATCGTGTTACAGGGCTGTGGGCAGCAGTTTCCGAGACGCATAGGGGTAGGCTCTGCGATCTTCAGACCTTATAAACGTTATGAATCGTTACCTTCAGTAGGGTGATGGCGAGGACGCAGGTTTCCTATGAGGGAGGTTGCTAGCCCGAGATCTGTAGGTTGTGGACTAGTGTCTGCTTCAGTGGCTTGCTTTCCACGACGACACCTTGCGGTGGCATTGTCGGAGAATGTCTAGGCGTCCTTAGCACTTCCTTCGCATTCCCTCGGTGTCATCCGAGATCTTGCCAGCAGGAAAAACTGTGCTGCATGCTTCAAGAAAAGCGGATTCCTGCGTATGCAGGTGAGCTTGTTGAAGCTCGGTTGCTGGAACGCGGTGAAAAAGTATTGTGTTGGAGTGTATGGCCGCATGGACTGGTCTCCCGAGAACAGCGGCGGCGCGGGCGTTGTGACGGAGGCGAGCGGCCGGAGGTTTGCTCCCTTTCTGGCATCGTCTTTTGCGCCTCGGTCCTCACCAGCCGCTTTGCATGAACACGTGGCATACGTTGGCGCACCCAAGGCGCCTCTCTGTTGGATGCACGCCGTCTCGGCCTGGGTAATTTCACAACTTGAAGCCCACAATGCTTCTTCTTATTTTGAATACGCCTTACAATAGGCCCATCAATGATGCTGTTGTGGCACTTGACGGCTGCTTCACCCATGGGGCGCACTTAAGTGACGATCTGGTCCAATTTAATGGATATCTGTGACCCATTTTATGCCCGTGATCAAGATACCGTTGGATGTGACCAAAGAATGCCCAGTGCTCAAGTCATTTGCCACTGACTCCCGCGAACGAATCGTGCAAGCTGCAGACAACCGTTAAGCCGTCATTAAGTCTTTGTGGACAGGTATCCCACAATGGTAATACCGCGCGATCGCCTACAGAGCGTGCTGCTCCGTGAGATCGCGAACCATTACAACAAGCAAATTACAGTGAGCTTCGAGACGGAGTGCACATCTGCAAGCTTTAAATCTGGAGCTGCACTGCTGAAGTCGTCCAGACCTGAGGTAGTCTGTGATCCAAATGACATATTTGTACTTCCTATACAACAGCACCCGCTGGGTTGCTGTTCCCCCGGTCTGCTGCAGGGGTGTGGGATAGGGCGCTGTTATCCCGGCCTGCAGGGGTGTGGGATAGGGCGCTGTTACCCCGGCCTGCAGGGTTGCGAGGTAGGGCGCTGTTACCCCGGCCTGCTGCAGGGGTGTGAGATAGGGCGCTGTTACCCCGGCCTACTACAGGGGTGTGAGGTAGGGCGCTGTAACCCCGGCATGCTGCATGTGTGCTTGTCGCATGTTTTTTTCCGGTTGGGATACCTGTAGGCACATAATTTTTATATAATGGAGTGCCCACACAAAGAAATCAATGTGGAATGAGTACAGCTGCGCGACCTTTTTTGGCATTCCTTCATCTATTTTTCGTGAATGGCGCAATGGTTGCGCAATGGTTGCAGGTTCCGGACGTGGATGCTCAATTCGTGGTGGCTGCCGACGGGATACGGTCACGCCTTGTGCAGGTAGAACCCATCCCCGTGCAACAGTTAGGTCTCATGACGGCCCTTTCCTCCTAACGGCCCCTGCCTCAAAACGACCTGTTTCCTACGGCGGTCCTTTGCCTGCAACTTCCCAGCAAGGACACGGACCCTTGCGGATGACGCGCCTTTCCCCACAGTGATCTCTCCATTTTCCCGAGACTGCTCTTTCTGACGGCGAGCCTTTCCCCGTGGCGGCCTTTTCTTTGCGACAGACTTTGCCCGCAATGATCTTGACCGCTGATGCCAATCCCCGCAATGATCTTGACCGCTGATGCCCATTTTCCGTGAGGGCTCTTTGCCATGGCGCGCTCGAATCCTTTCAAACACTGAAAGTCTGTCCCGATCGAATCGGACAAAACTAGCGCTCTTCTCGCTCAACCGCTAAGAGAGGCACCCAATGCCACGCAATAATGCCGCCTGCTTCCATGCCTCCGTTGGCAACTTGCTGATCTCTCAGCTCGCAAGTGTGCCTGCACTGGGTCAAGAGGCAGCACCAGACTGAGCCCCGAGCCCGAGCACACACCAGACTGAGCCCGGAGCCCCTGGCAGGAGGCGTCGAGGGTGAGCGATGGCCGGCTGGGTGTTACCACACTCCCCGAGAACGAGAAGCGCTCTGTGGTGTACAAGACCATAAACCTCGAGCTGCAGCCGGGCTGGCGGGGAGACCTCAACTACAGCGCACGGAGTGGGGAGAGCCTGGAGGGAGCGGTGTGTGCCGCCACCCACATCGATCGCTCCCCGCCCACAGAAGGCTGTCTGGCCTGACAGCTTGATCATGGCTATTATGCTCTCATCGATTTGTACGGAAGGTGTTCCCGCCTTGCTATGTACTTCATATAGGATGCGTACATGTCTTATAATGTACTAGAAATGGCATGCGTGCCCACTTTGTAACGCAGCCGTGCCACATCTGCGCTTGTAATATCCGCTTGAGCTCTGTTCTACGATGTACTGATCCCTACCGTGTAAGGTACGTTGTGCACCAGTCTAGGCATTGACCGATACCAAATGCGTGCCGTGCGTCCTATGCGGCTATTCTTCGCCCTGCGGCTTGCCTAGCGCCTGTCTGATGCCCGGCGCCAAGCACAGGCAGCCTGGCGCAGCGGATACAGGATGCAACGGGGACTCGCCAGTCGTCTCGAGCCAAATGATAGCGTACAGCCAAGGCTAATAGTTTGGATTAGTGGGTTAAACATCGCAACGGACGAGGATCCCGCTGTCAACCAAGCGATGGATCTTTATGCCTTCTCATCGGCTGTTCCACAGATGATGCCCACCAGGCGTTCGATGGGCTGCTGGGTCTCACATGCGGTGCATGGGAGCTGGGGGGTGGGGGTCCAGGTGACCCTCGAAGCTCTCCCATGCCTCGATGGCGGGTTGGTGGCAGTGATACTTTTCTCCCCGGGAGACGCCCGACTAACCACCGACCTCAACACTGCGGATGACACGCGAGCTCTTTTCCAATCCCTCTTTCCGCAGTTCACGCCGCTCATCCCCGAAGCTGAGTATGCTAAGTTTGCAGCCAAGTCCCCTTCGGGGTTGCCCCGCTTTACATACGCCTCGCCCGACCTCCACCTGGCGGGCGATCAGGGAGCCACGGTGTGTGTGGGAGACGCCATCCACACCGTCAAGCCATACTTCGGCCTTGGCGTTAACTCTGCCTTTGAGGACATCATCACCCTTCACCACAGCCTGGATCATGGGGCACAGGTTGTCGTCATGCACCCCCAGCCAAGGAGCAAGGCTTGCTTTATCCCTTACAATTCCCGACCCTCGAAGTCGCCATACCCGCTCTCGATTGCTTTCAGCTCTGTATCCTTGGCCGTACCCTACCCTTCAGCAGGGATGCGGATTGGGTTTAGCATGGCGGTGCTGATCGATTGCGGCTTGTTTCTAAACTTGCCCGACCCATCAGTCACCTTATGTCATGAGGGAAGCAACTTCGTTTCAATTAGCCACCACAAGTGCGCTAAGCATAGCATATCTGGATCTCTTCTTATTTCGGGATGGTGTATTTTGCTTGGAAAAGCTCTGGGTGAAAAAAATGTGCTATTGCGGTGCAATGGGGAAACGCGTGTTGCCCAATCGAATATTCATCTGCAGGGCTGTCTTATAGATATCTGCAATGATTGGAATGGAGGGAGAGGCACCAGCCCATGTGGCACTGAGAGCCATTTGAGTCGTTGGACTTTTGTAGGGCGGGGACAGCTTACAGCACTTTGCGCTTGGAGCAGAAGAGTATAGCAAAAGACGTGGAAAGGAGGCCAAAGCGCTGGTAGAAATGTCACGCCAATTTGACGGCGATTTTCTGGAGTTTGTGCTACCCCTGATCCTGGATGGGATTTTCTCAAAGATTGCGCCGTCGATATTTGCCCCAAATGCTATCCGCATGCTGCAGAATGAGCAGTATCTCTTCACACAGGTGATCCTTTATGAGCTCTGACACTCACTTCACACAGGTGGTCCTCTTTGAGCTCTGACACTCGCTCGGCGAGGCTGGAGGGGAGGCAAAAAGTGCCCTTCTATTCAATGCGTCGAACTCGATAATCTGTCAGAAGCATATCGATGAATCAAATGTGTTTGTTTGCCACCGTTTGCCATGCAAATTCGAAGCCGCGCAGAGTGCATCGCACTAAACTTAGCACACGCGCACACATGGACTAAACGCACACTCCTCCAGGTGTAGGATCGTCTTTTTAAGGCTTGGATGCTCTGCTTTTATTGGTGCGTTTAGGGCATGGGATGGAGTCGGTGACGTTTTGTTGGCATCAATGTTTTATTCGTCAGTATGACAGTGACAATGTCACCTATCTGATTGCAAGTGAAAATATCCAGTTGCACCTTGATACCTTTTGGGCACTTGCCAGATGTAGAAAGCCAACCACTCGGCTGTGGAATGTGGCTGTGGGATGCAACTTACGAGCCCTGCCATCGTCAGCGTGTCTGTTGACAGCATGTTAAAAGGCATGTGCGCAGGTGCAAGGGAGGAAGCGGCAAGATCGAGCCCTTCAAATATCAATTCTAGTGTCAATTTCTGTAGCACTAGTTGCGTTGGGAAAACACACAATAGACTTCCTCACTGCCACAAACGCATCAATTCTACCATAAAAAAAAAGGTCTGTAAAAATGTTATATGATGGTGCCATGACTGCGATGCAAGTTGTACCCATATGAGATTGACTATCAAACCGAATTACTAGATATCCTTCTTGGAACCCGCTAGTGCATGACATGCCCCAATTGTCGCATGTAGCTCAGCCTAGAATAGCTGATAAAGTACTCTATCTAGTTCAACTTGACTTTCCGCCTTGGGCTTGCATGTTGTGTCTGCAGTTTTTTAGCTCATCAGCAGCTCATCGCTTTTTATTTTAGCAATCATATTTTATGAAGGTCAGGATTCCCATGAAGTTTCCGTTTTATCAATTCTGAGAATTCTGTTACAAGGAAAAAAGTCCATATACATGCCACGCACGGCCTCGCCATCACTATGCAGGGTAGATTAAGGGAGCTATTGGTTTTCAGACATGCCATAAAAAATGAATAATGATATTCCGTGAAAAAGGGGGGAAATCAGTAAAACCTGGCACCATAGTATTGACTTGAATCGTAAATACATCCATGCTTTCAACGTTACACGTGCTTGAATGGAACTGCACACAAAACATCATGCTCATCAAACACATATGCACCATTATATGACATCTACTTCGCTTTGCAGCAGGTGTATCTTTGGGCTAGAGTAATTCATTGCTTACAAATGGGCCCTTCTGAGAAGCTGTATAGCTTACAATGTTGATCAGAATATGCAGAGGTAAGTGCGTTGTGGTGAAACAGGATTAATTACTAATAAGGATGTACATGCGGCGAGTTACCATACTGTATGCGCTCGTTTTCCCCATTAAGATAATTGGATACTGGATGCGATATGTGGTTTTTTATGTACGGTACAGCCGTTCGCTATGCGAAGTTTATCTTACACATAACATAACCGAATGACACACCCGTCAATGATTGTACGGTACGGTATTTGAGTGTGTGTGTGTGTGCTTGTTCAATAATATTTCGGCAAAGCATCATAATACATGATCTAGGTGATGGCGTTACACGCATACCGTTCCATGTTTGATTTTGAACCTTTAATTGGGCGTCAACAAAGTTTATTTATTTATTTTTATTATAAGTTTGATTTCGGGCCTCGGGAATTTTTTATTTGAACTTTTATAACTATTCGCTTGTCGAATTTTGAGGGAAGTAAATTATTTATTTTGTGAAATTCGGCCATCATAAAAGTTAAAAATCTGTCCCGATGTGGGCGCAAAGTCAGCCATTGCATGCGAGCTGAAAATCTGCAGTTATGTGTGCTCAAAGTTGGCCATCATACGAGCCAAAAATCCACTCATAAATGGGCTCACAATCGGACTACCTCGCTTAGCGCACAAGCTAATGCGGCTTTAGCTGAGCTGAAATCTGCCTCTATAAATGCACAGCATTTTAACGGTCCCCGAGTCTTTATGGTTCGCCTTGCGAAGAGTGTAATCCGAGAAAAGTTTTGAGAGCCTCTCCGCTGAGGGGGAGAGTTTCCATTTCGTGGCAGGACGGTTCACCGCTGGGTCAGGGTTGCTTGCAGCTAAGGGAAACGCCTGCTTTCACACCGAAGCTGAACAGCGTGCTCTCGGCTCGCGCGTGTCGAGCTTTCGACGCTGGGAGGTGACGACTTCCCCGAGGGTAGCTTGGCCACACTGGCCGTCGGGTGAGCGTTTCGTGCAGAGTTTGCACCGGCCATTCTCTGCATGACTCGATGGCTCAATATATATATATATATATATATA